>JAODAL010007465.1:0-125001 GCA_025379985.1 Phyllomedusa bahiana | reverse complement strand
CTCCGGGCACAAGGGTCCTAGGTTCAAATCCCTGCGGGAAACCCCAAACCTGTTTTTTTTTTTTTTTTTTCTCATTGGGGTTTTTCTTTTTTTTTTATTTGCACTGTTTGATAATTCCCTAAGGAGGACAGGGCGGGAGAAAAGGGCAGCCCCGGGGTTTTGAACACTCTAGCGGGCCTGGGGGGGGAAAAGTAAAGTTTTTGGCTTGTGTGCCCAGGCTGAGGAGCTTTTCACCCCTGGCGTCCCCCCTGGAGACAAGCTGTAAAAAAATGGAAAAAAAGAAACGGCTAAAAAAAAAAACGGGGCAAAAATTTTTAATAATAATAATTTGGTTTAAAAATTTTTTTCCCATTTCTTTTGCAAGCTTCCCACTTTAAATTTTTTCCCTTCATGGAAAAAACCTTTTTAAAAATGGAGGCTCCCCCACCAGGTGTGCTAAAACTGCTGCTCCATTCAGTGAGCAGGCACAGGATCCTCATTCTAGTGTGGGGCCCCCAGTGATAAATTATTTTATTATCTATGATGTGGATAGGTGAATAAAGCCCTTTTTTAACATTGCAGATCTCTGTAAAAACACTAAATGAGGAAGAAATGCTTAAAGGTGTAAAATTAGCCAGGGAATATTTATGGGTATAGTTACTGAAAACTCAGAATATGTAAAGTATAAAGTCATGTAATGTATTCCTAAATTATTTTTCTTTTTAGGGCTGAAGGGGGGTTGATGGAAAAATTGGTCCCCTGAAAAGTTACTAAAAGGGATGCCTTTACTACGGGGAAACAAATTGATGCTTTACTGGGTTTGATTTTAAGTTTTCCCATGTGGTACTATGCATCTATTTATTTTTTTGGGGGGCCTGAGGGGTTTTGGGTTTACATCATTTAATGCTATCTGGTTCCCATGGAAAAGTGGGCAGTATTTCAGTAGTTCTAAATGGAAACCTCTATATACCCACGTAGTCCCCGGAGTCGTTTGAAAGGGGTTTTAAAAAATTTCGACTTAAGGCCTTTAACAACTGGTTTTAACCCACCAAATGGAGTCCCCCGGAGTCGATTGCTAACTTTATCAACTGATTGGTTGGGGCCCTTAAAAACCGGCCTTAAAGGGAATTTATTAGCAAATTCAAAACGCGTAAATTTGTGCCCCCCGTGAAGGTAAAAGGGTCCCCCGAAATTTAAGGGTCCTTAGAAGGGGGTTATATACTTTATTTTGCCCTCCCGGAGGTGTGTAGTTTACATGTCCCCCAGCAGGTATATGGGCAGGTTATGGGTCCCCCAGCGGTATAGGGGCGGTTAGGGGTCCCCAGAGGTATATGGGCAGGGTTTTTTGGGTTTTCCCCCAGCAGGTATATGGGGCGGCCCCCCTTTTGGGGGTTTCCCCCAGAGGTATATGGGCGGTTAGGGGTTCCCCGGGAAAGGGGTTTGGGGGCCCCAGGGTTAGGGGATTTGGGCCCCAAGCAGGTTTTTATGGGCGGTTATGGATTTCCCCCACCCGGTATATGGGCAGGTTAGGGGTCCCCCGGGAAGGTTTTTTAGGGGGGCAGGTTATGGGTCCACCAGAAAGGGTTTATGGGGTTTGGGCCCCCATGGGGTAACCCCCCTTTGGGCAGGTTAGGGGCCCCCGGGTTTAGGGGGGTTTTCCCCCAGAGGTTTTTTGGGCCCCAGGGTTAAATTGGGGTCCCCCCCCGGGGTAAAATTAGGGCCCCAGGGTTTAGGGGGGTTTCCCCACCTTTGGCAGGTTTTATGGGCGGGGGTTAGGGGTCCCCCAAACCAGGTTATGGGCAGGCTATGGATCCCCGTAGGAAATAGGGGAAGGTTAGGGGCCCCCCGGGAAAGGTTTTTATGGGCGGGTTTATGGGTCCCCCAGCGGGTATAGGGGAAAAGGTTATGGGCCCCCCAACAGGCAGGTATTTTTTATGGGCGGGTTTTAATTGGGTCCCCAGGAAGGGATTAGGGGCCCCCGGGTTTTAGGGGGAATTACCCCCAGTAGGTATATGGGCGGTTTAGACCCCCCAGCACACATGGGTTGGTTATATGTCCCCCGAAGGTATATTTTTTGCTTTATGGGTTTTCCCCCGCGGTATATAGATGGGCTTATAGGCCCCAAGGCTGTGTGTGTGTGTGTGTGTGTGGTGTGTGTGTGGTTTATTTATAGGTAGCTTATGGGCCCTTTCACAAGAAATTTTTAGGTAATTTTAGTTTCCTCCCTCCCACGTATATAAGTTTTTTTATAGCCCCTCCTCCCAAGTTTATAAGTAGATTATGCCCCCTTCCCCCTGCACTTTTTAAGTAGATTTTTTGCCCTTTCCCCTGCAGTATATAAGAAAGATTATAGCCCCTCCCTGCTTGTTTAAAAGGGATTATAGCCCCCTGAAATTATATAAAAAGATTTTAGCCCCCCCTGCATTATTTAAGTAGTTTATGGGCCCCCTTTAAATTTTAAAATTTAAGATATTTCCCCCCTGAACATATTTAAAATAGTAGTACCCCCCTGTACTTTTTAAAATTTAGTTTGTAGCCCCCTTTGACCTTTATATAAAAGTAGATAGAAAAAAACCCCCCTGCCTTATAAAAGTTTTGTCCCCCCCTGACATATAAAAAAATTCTTTAGTAGCCCCCCCCCTCCCCTGCAAAATTTATAATTAGTTTATAGGCCCCCAGATGAATAGGGGAAAATTTAAAGTAAAAACAATTTGACGCACTCATGCCCTTGCCCCCTGCCCGCTTTGTGGGTCCCCCGGTTTTTTTCCTTCAGGGGCGTGACGTTCCCCAGGCCCCCGCGGGCAGGTGTTTGGGCATGCCGCCCGGGGCTGTGCATTTCCCGGTGGGCACCCTCCCTGGGGGCTCCCTAGAAACTCCGGGAGCTCTTTTGCTCCCCCAAGCATCAAAATGGATTTTGCGCCCGGCAGAAAAAAATTTAAGTTAGTCCCCCCAAACCGCTCCCGTCGCTAAGGCCCTAACCCGTTAGTTAAAAAAAAGGGTTTAACGGCTTAGGCCCCTTAACGATCGGAATTCGGCGGGGAAAACGGCGGCCGGGGACTAATCCACAGTAGGTGCTGCTAGTACCAAATATAAAGCACCCATACCAATTTACCTGTGGTAAATTGAGGTGTTGAGGCCTATAAAACCACCTTAAAGAGGCATTGGATTGTAAGTGGTAGAATGTTTACTGGCTTAAAATACAGCCTTCTCTACAAGATATCTGTATACCCTCCTATGTTTTATCTGTGTTAATATTAAGACTATAGTCACAACAGAAACTCTAGCGTCTAAAATCAGTAGGTGTTCATAAAAAACAAACGGTTTTCTTTCTAAGTCAAATAAAGTTGTGTGTCTTTAAATGGTAATTAAAATAGTCTTAAAGATTATAAGTAATCCCATGACTACAAAGAATGCTGGCCAAATTAAGGGAAGTTTCATGTCAGTAGCGCTGCAGAACAATGAAAGGGCAAAAGGATTGTTAAAGGGTTTTTACCATGAGGCGTTTCATGTCCTGCTAATTCTCTCTTCAACTTTCAGTGTCTTCAAGAGGGGGTGTGTATGACTTGTTTGAACTGTATAGCATGTGACCCAGCAGGCTTGACATCACCATGCCTTTCCCCACAGTGTGCTCACTCACAAGTCTCTAGTCAAAGAAAGGTCTGTTTATGTCAAGTAACCTAAAATACAAGAGCTATGAGTAGCTACAGTGTAGCTGAGCGTTTAGCACATTTGTCTTTCAGCCTAGGTTCAGATCCCTGCAAGAACCAAATATGTGGATTTTTTTTCCCTCAATGCACATACCTTATTGAGATTTTTTTTTTTCTTGGTGGGGGAGGGGGCTGGATTGTGTAATGAAAAAATGCCAATTGACAAACCAAAAAAGCAGCATGGTTAATAACTAAGGAGTACAGAGAATTGGAGAACCTGGGGGTTGAACAGTCACTCAGCAGTGAGTGTGTGTGATTACTAAGCAGGGAAGAAACTGACAGTAGTGGCCCAAGAGGGGAGGTGATGTTTGAGCATGTGTAGCCAAGAGGAGCTCTCATTACTGGTCATATCCGCTGAAGATCTACTGGATTATTAAGGTAGCAACTAAAACAAAAATGGTACAGAATTTTGAATAATGAATGGTGAACGTGTTTATTTAATTTGCAAGCTTCCCCCATCAACTTTTTTATTTTGTGGTAAAACTGCTTTAATAGACAAGAACACAATTTTTGTGAGTTCAAAACATATTGTACGGTGTGGTTAACGTGTATTGGCGGTTCTGGTGGGAGGCAAGGTCACAGATTTTGTCAAAAATGCTGAAAAAATATTGCAACTTGCAGCGCTATGTCTTTCCGTTAAAATGTTGGGAAATCGAAAGACCCTATTGTAGTGCGTGTGTATATGTATTTGTACGTACACTACCGTTCAAAAGTTTGGGATCACTTAGAAATTTCCTTATTTTTGAAAGAATTTTTTTTTTCAATGAAGCTAACATTAAATGAATTAGAAATACACTCTATACATTGTTAATGTGGTAAATGACTATTCTAGCTGCAAACGTCTGGTTGTTAATGCACTATGTACATAGGAGTATAGAGGCCCATCTCCAACAACCATCACTCCAGTGTTCTAATGGTACATTGAGTTTACTAACTGTGTAAAAAAGCTATTGGATATTTTGAACACCCTTGAAAACCCTTGTCCAAGTATGTTAGCACAGCTGAAACCGTTTTGCTGATTAGAGAAGCTATAAAACTGACCTTCCTTTGAGCTAGTTGAGAATCTGGAGCATTACATTTGTTGGTTCGATTAAACTCGCAAAATGGTCAGAAAAAGAGAACTTTCATGTGAAACTTGACAGTCTATTCTTGTTCTGAGAGATGAAGGCTATTCCATGCGAGAAATTGTCAAGAAACTGAAGATTTCCTACAACGGTGTGTACTAGCACAAACAGGCTCTAACCACAGTAAAAAGAGAAGTGGGAGGCCCCGCTGCACAACTGAGCAGCAAGACAAGTACAGTCGAATCTCTAGTTTGAGAAATCGACGTCTCACAGGTCTTCAACTGGCAGCTTCATTAAATAGTACCCGCAAAACGCCAGTGTCAACGTCTACAGTAAAGAGGCGACTCCGGAATGCTGGCCTTCAGGGCAGAGTGGCAAAGAAAAAGCCATATCTGAGACTGGCTAATAAAAGGAAAAGATTAATATGGGCTAAAGAACACAGACATTGGAAAGAGGAAGATTGGAAACAAGTGTTATGGACAGACGAATGGAAGCTTGAGATGTTTGGATCACACAGAAGAACATTTGTGAGACGCAGAAGAACAACTGAAAAGATGCTGGAAGAGTGCCTGACGCCATCTGTCAAGGATGGTGGAGGTAATGCGATGGTCTGGGGTTGCTTTGGTGCTGGTAAAGTGGGAGATTTGTACAAGGTAAAAGGGATTTTGAATAAGGAAGGCCATCACTCCATTTTACAACTCCATGCCATACCCTGTGGACAGTACTTGATTGGAGCCAATTTCATCCTGCAACAGGACAATGACCCAAAGCACACCTCCAAATTATGCAAGAACTATTTAGGGAAGAAGCAGGCAGCTGGTATTCTATCTGTAATGGAGTGGCCAGCGCAGTCACCAGATCTCCACCCCATTGAGGTGTTGTGGGAGCAGCTTGACCTTATGGTACGCAAAAAGTGCCCATCAAGCCAATCCAACTTGTGGGAGGGGCTTCTGGATGCATGGGGGGAAATTTCTCCAGATTACCTCAGCAAATTAACAGCTAGAATGCCAAAGGTCTGCAATGCTGGAATTGCTGCAAAGGGATCTATCGGAGACTGGCAAATAAAAGGAAAAGATTAATATGTGTGTGCATTACATTTAATTTATGGCTTGCTGTGTTGAATGCTCTTTTAATGTTAGTTTTTTCTTTTATTCACAGGTTCACCCTAATGAATTGACCAATGGTGTTATAAATGCTGCTTTTATGCTTCTTTTCAAAGATCTTCTCAAGTTATTTGCATGTTATAATGATGGAATAATTAATTTATTGGGTGAGTATACAGTATGTTCATGATCAGGTTAAAATTACAAGAGAAAAAACATTATAGCAGTTGTCAAGATCATGCAAACAAGTTACATTGCAGCAGCACCGCTTTCACACGCGCATCATGGGTCGTACTTTTACAGGATTCCTGATGGCTATAGCTAATCTCACTTATAAAGGGTCGGTCAGCTTCTATTTTTCTTTACCAGGCAGACTGGTGCCAGAGATATTTTTCCTGTTGGAGCAATGTGCACTTGGTGAAACAAAACCATCATAGCGGTGTGAAAGGTGCCAGATCAGTGCAGAAATTGACATTGACAGTTAGTAGGTGTTACCTGTTGATTTTTGTATGGCTTTGCTACAACGGGTATAGGTGTTCTGCTTACATATGCTTTACTTAACATTTCATACATGGCTATTTGAGCTTTGCTGTGTATTCCTACCTTATAGTAGGGATTTCAGAATGACTTGCTTGGTTGACTGGTCTTTCAACAGCTTGACATTCATGGTTAGCCTGTGAAGGTTTTTCATCATTGAAAAGTATGCCATAGGTTAAAATAAAAATTCTGAAAAAACAAATAATCGATCTGTGGCCCTCTTTGGACTTTCATTATAGGTCTGTTTTAGTTTGAAAAATTGTTCATGCCAAACACTTGATCACTTATGGAAACATTCAAAGTAGCAGATCAATATTTTGAGATATTTTAGCCATCTGCATCTGTTAGGCTATGTTCACACGGGGAAAACTGGAATGGTAACACCCATCTGACTGATTCAGTAATACATTTCTAGAAGGATTAACGGAGGAAAAGCATAATACAGAGTCATAGGAGAAGCTGCTCCAGAATTGGCTATTTCATAGGTAAATAGTTAAACGTATTTACTAAAACGGATATCAAGAAGTGTCACAAGGTCCTCTTTAAGGGGCTGCGCAGGTGCAAGAAGGTTGTGCGTTGTAGTAGAGAATAACAAGTTTACGGCTTTTTAATATGTAGCACTATTATGTGGTTTCTCTCATATATGATATGATATATCACCCTATTTATTACTATTTATTATTATTTATATTTTATGATATATCTATTTATTACTACTTTTACAGTATTTTGCCATCGTTGTGAGGCTTACAGTTCTGCCTTAAGAAATCTATACATTATATACAATTTGCCCTATCTTTTTCACTACCAGAGAAATTCTTTGAAATGAAGAAAGGTCAATGCAAAGATGCTCTAGAAATATATAAGCGGTTCCTTACCAGAATGACCAGAGTCTCGGAGTTTATGAAAGTTGCAGAGGTAAGCGCCGTTAAATCTGTGCTCAGCAGCTCATCTGATACATAGTGGTATGGTTCTTCAAATGTACTACACAGGCTGCTTACTAATAAGTATGCGTTGGGAGGGCTTGATTTCAAAAATATTGTTTAATGTTGCTTTATATAGTTTTATATTTTGCACTTATGTGTTTACTTTGTGTTACAGCAAGTTGGTATCGATAAAGGTGACATTCCTGATCTTACCCAGGTGAGCAGCCTTACTTAAATTTAATGTGATGAAGTATTCCTTGCCATTTGTATGCACATCTGTTAAATCTCTTTAATTATTATAGTAGTGCATTTGTGGTTTTTGAACCGAGATCTTTGGGCCTATGCTTTTAGGGTGAGTTCACATGGCGGGTTTTCAGTGAAGACAGTATTGGCACTGAAAGTGTTGCTTCCTCGTGGAAAATTCTGCTCTTGCAATTGGGAAATGATACAGACTGCCCAGGGCAGATTTCTGCCTCCTATACTTTGGTATTTTTGGCACGTAAAACATATGATGTGAATTCTTTGTAGGTGCTACAGTGCTTACTGAAGTAAAATCAGTGTCATTTGAATTACAACACTGATTTTACATCGGGTATAATGTAAATCATTTTACAGTCAGATTGGACGTTGATTCAGAGGCAGATTCACAGCTGACTTAGCGTCCAAATCCGCCATGTGAGCATGCCCTCATAGGGAACTTGTAACCGTGATCATCCTATCGGATCTGCTGCATGTTATGGAGCTGGAGACACTGAACAGACTGATACATCGTTTTGTGGAAAAAATTCTGTAGAACTTGGAGTATATTAATTAACAACAAATCCCACCCTTAAAATCTAAACCTTTTTTATTATCATTAACCATAAAAAGCCTCAATAAGGCAAAGTAGCCACAATACAACACCAATTACAGACTGACAAGGACTGAGTTAGAAAATCCAATCCAAAACATAAATGGTAAGTCCTATAAATACAGCAAGGGTCCACCAGGGTATAGTCAGAGATGTGATAGAAAAATGAAATACTCTACCTCTATCTGTCCCTATCCAAAGCTTACCCTCAAATGGCTTTAGCGGGGTAACCGTCCTGATAGGGATGACCCCACAAAACTAACACACCCTAATTGGTGTCCCTAAACTAAGTGGTTTAATTTCTCTATAGTCCTTAATCCAGGAAAGTAGAAAAATAGAATTGAACAGGACGTACTGGTATCAGATATATCGGAGATTACAAGACAAGAAGGATTCAATATCCCATATAGGCTAAATTCCCCCCTTTTTTCAAATTGGATAAATATCTATCATATGTAATTTCTGCCCTAAATATCACATCACAATAATTTATATATAAATGATCTCAATGCAGGCAAAAGGACACATGCAAACCCCAAACTCATTTCTTCCCAGGTCAAGAATCCTCAGTGGGGGGTGCCTAAAAATAAAGGAAAATATGTATGTTGTACAGCAGGGCAACGGTAAAACACCAAAGGTTTATTTTTCCATGCTATAACAATTTAAGTTCTCTAAAGTACAACCTGAGGATCACAATATTGACAGGATTGTGTATCCATAAAAGGATAGAAAGAAGGTGGGAGCAGGTTTACTTTACCACCTACAGTCTCAGTCGCAAAGATAGACAGTGGGCTGGAAATATATATTCTTATAATGAGGCAATGCCCCCCCTTCCGCAATCAGTCACATCGCTCTCCCCTACACAGCCAAATTTCGTCCATCTACTCAGTATCGGATCCTACAAGCTGCTCCATGTGCCAAAGGATGTTTTTTACCTTACACACAGCCGCATATAGGAGATATATCCATTCCAAAGTCTTTTGGTGTCTTACATTATCCACTGCACATGCATGGGTCTTGGGTGACACATGGCGCCTATAATTTAGTTACCGTCTCGTTTTCCTAATCTGTTTACCATAGTAAAAGTGAAGTGTTGTACCATTTTAGTCAATAGAAAGCAGTAAGAGACATGCAAACATCCACAAAGGCCAATAAAAATCCAAAGCCATTTAATTTACGGTGATTTGAAGAATTATGGGAGAGCCTATGAATTGCTTTTGTGGTTTGGCTCTTTTGCGGTGTGTGAACATGTTCATGTAATTAAATTAGAACGGAGTGTATGGCGAAGGAATTCATTCTGCTTTTAGGTTATTAACTTTATGGTAGACAAGCTTCAGTGTTAACTACATTTTCTTTCCTTTAAGGATGGTATCGTCGATGAGCCGGTAATCTAGGCACTCTTTTTAGTGATTAATACTTTGCTTTCAGCGTGTCCCAATTCACTTCCTATAATCTACTACTTAGTATGATCTTAACAACTGCATTACCTTTTATCTCTTCAGATAGTAGCAGAACCTTCAGTGATTTGTCTGCAGTAGGTGCAGTAACAAAATGACCATCAACACTGAAAATCCCAATGCTTTTTTTTTTCTCCTGAATATAAATGCAATAAATTGTGGATTTTCACAGTAATGTGTTCCTCATCATGTATGTTGCTTGCTGGAGGCTTCAAACTCCAAGCACATACTTGGCTTGGCCAATCGTATCACATCAGCAGAAGCTTTTATGAAGCCAGAGTCCTGGTGAGACACAATAAGATTATATGTAAGACGCTGTGCTGATGGTAGATGGTAACCCTACTTTGTGTTCTAGGCTTTGAGATAAAAGAATAATGTAGCACTGACCTAAATCATAAGCGGTGTGTGCTTTACTGTAAGCTCTACTGAACTGAATGGCTGGGGGGGTGTCTATACACCAAGGTGTTCTCTAAAGCTGTGTGGGAAAGGGATCCATACATTCCCATTCACAGTGAAAGCAGAGCTTGATGCATTTTTTTCCATTTTTTTTTTAAATATAAAAAAAATTGGGAAAAGTGCTTCTAAATAAGATTTTTAGAACGATTACCCTGTTGTGATTAAAACCATCTTCTTTTTCCTAATGCTTTTCCTTACCTTTTATTTGCATGCCACAGCTTTTACTTAGTGGGTTCACCTACTAGCGGGTCGCACTCTTGGTTTCTTGGCAACTTTTTTGCATCTTCTGACCACTGAGATTCTGGAATGTCATGTCTTCACCCATACTGTATACGAAAGATGAAATTTCCTGCTACCTATATAACCTATTGTGGAATTGCAGGCTAATATTTTTGCTTTGAGTTTCTTACATCTGTGTTATTTCATAGGCACCTAGCAGTCTTATGGAAACTTTGGAACAACATCTAAATACATTGGAAGGGAAGAAAGGCAGCAGGTTTGTATTTCTAGATCTGTTCTGGTCTGCAAAAGTGAACACTGTGTTAAGGCATTGTTTCTCAAGTACTTTCTAGAGAAATTTCAACCAAGTTCCCAGAGACTTCATTTAGTCCTAATGATATGGTAATTTTCTTCTGATCTGTAATACCTGGCCATAGCCTGTTTTGAGCCCATACTGTTCCCTTGTGTGCCTGAGCTGATATAGAGGCGCTTTTTTTTTTTTTAATACACATTCTGCCTAGTTTTATTGTTTGCATCATCCCACACAGCTGGTCTGTTTCCACAGTTACCACGACATCCTCTTCAGGAGAGGGGTCTCCCCAACTCCATTCGTAACTCGGCTTTCACACTCAGTCACCATAGCCTCCCTATAGCCCTACCACCAACAGCCCTCCAGCACGTGTCACAACAGAATAGGATCATAGGATTCTTTGCTGAACACCAACTATAGAACTGAACTGATTTGCCTAAAATGGTGTTCCCATGAAGAAAGTTTATTACATAAGTTGGTTCTCAGATAGCTGCGAGCCGATCATGCATGAGAATGAGGAGTATGTTGCTTATAGCCGTCTTCCATTCACTTTTATTGGAGCTCCCGAATAAATAGAGTGTGGGCGCTCGGCTATATTTTCGAGAGCTCACATAGAAGTGAATGTGGAGGAAGGCCACAAGTGTCGTCCTCCTCATTCTCCTACACGGTTGGCTCGCAGCTAGCAAATTGTGCCGTAGACTTTTTGTGGGAACACCCCTTAATTAAAGGTGCTTGGTCATCATCTATACACTTGTTTCATAGTTTGTAAGGCTAAAAAAAGACAAGTCGTCCATCTAGTTCAGCCTGTTGTGCTAAGGTGTTGATCCAGAGGAAGGCAAAAACCCCCAATGAGGTAGAAGCCAATTGTCCTCATTTTAGGGAAAAATTCCTTCCTGACTCCAATTGGCAATCAGAAAAACCCCTGGATCAATGACCCCTCTCCTGAATCCTAGTCACTGTAATTGTTTATATTTTTACGCTCCAGAAATGCATCCAACCCTTTTTGAACTCGGTTATTGAATTCACCATGACCAGTCCCTCTGGCAGAGAATTCCATAGTCTCACTGCTCTTACAGTAAAGAATCCCTTTCTATGTTTATGTAGAAAACTTTCGTTCCTCAAGACGTAGAGGATGCCCCTTGTTCTAGATACAGTCCTGTGTATAAATAAATCTTGGGAGAGATCTCTATTTTGACCTTTGATGTATTTAAAAATGTATTATTTTCCCCCCGAAGCCTTCTTTTCTCTAAACTAAATAACCCTAATCTTGCTAAACTTTCTGGGTACTGTAGTCCACCCAGTCCTTTTATTATTTTTGTTGCCCGCCTTTGTACCTGTTCAAGCTCTACAATGTCTTTCCCTGTGGCATGGTGCCCAAAAATGTACACAATATTCCATGTGTGGTCTAACAGTGACTTGTATAAGGGGAGAATAATGTTCCCCTTTCATGTGCATCTATGCCCCTTTTAATGCCCCCCATGATCCTATTTGCTTTGGCTGCTGCTGCCTGACACGGGCTGCTACAATTTAAGTTTACTGTCCACCAGGTTTCCCCAAGTCCTTCTCCATGTCACTTTTACCAGTGTTTTTCCAATTAACATGTAATCATGTAATGGATTTCTCTTCCCCATGTGCATAACCTTGCATTTATCAGTGTTAAACCTCATCTGCCATTTCCCTGCCCAGGCTTCCAACTTATCCAGATCCCTTTGTAATAACATATTATCCTCTATTTTTGTTGATTATTTACAGAGCTTAGTATTCATCTGCAAAGATCGATATTCTACTCTGTATTCCTGTGTAAGATCATTAATGAAAATGTTAAAGAGGATGGGGGCCCAATACTGACCCTTGGGGTTTACCCCACTAGTAAAAAGCGATCCAGTCTGAGTAATGTCCGTTAATTATACCCTTTGTTTTCTATCAGTGAGCCAGTACTTACCCACTTGCACACATTTTCCCCCAGTCCAAGCATTCTCATTTTATTTACCAACCTTTTATGTGGCACCGTATCAAATGCTTTAGAAAAATCTAGATTATGACACCAGTGCTCACCCCGATCCAGTCTAGCACTGACTTCCTCATAGAAGCTGATGAGATTAGTCTGACAGGACCGATCCTTCATGAACCCATGCTGGAACGGCGTTTTAACATTTATTTTCGTGAGATACTAAAGGATAGCATCTCTGAGAAAACCTTCAAACATTTTACCTACAACAGAGGTTAAGATTACTGGCCTATAGTTTCCTGGATCATTTTTTTGCCCCCTTTTTTTTATATTGGCACCACATTTGCTATGCGCCAATCCTTTGGGAACATACCCCGTTATTAGACAGTCCATGAATTTTAAAGAATAGGGGCCTATCTATGACATCACTTAACTCTCTTAGGACACGTGGGTGTATGCCATCTGGACTGGGGTTTTGTCTATTTTAATTTTCCTAAGACGGTGGCTGCACTTCTTCCTGGGTTAGAAAAAGAAACTTTTAAATTGGAGTTTACCAACATCTCTTGTTCCCAACAGGAAGGTCATCTCCTCGGTAAATACAGTGGAGAAAAAAAGTGTTTAATACGTTTGCTTTTTTCTCATACATAACAAACATATTAAATACACATAACATCATTTGTAAAATCCTACAGCCTACATGTGGATTATACAAAGCCAAGAGGAAAGAAATCAGCAATGATCTTAGAGAAGCAGTTGTTGCTGTCCATCAACCTGAGAAGGGCCATATAACAATCTGAAGTACATCATTCTACAGTGAGAAAGATTTACAAGAAGACAACGTTGAAAATACTTGACAATCTTCCCAGGACTGGCTGTTCCTGCAAATTCATCCAAAGATCAAACAATGCAGTTCTCAAAGAAATTGCAAAACGTACAAACTGTGTCAATGCTAGACAAGACCAAATGACAAAATAATACATGTAAAAAAGGAATATACACAAGGTCTCCATGACGGTGCATTACATAATAGATCAGAACAGATTGCCATCTGTCACCAGCTGTAGTACAGCTATTGTTTTGGCTGCCTTGGCCAGTCTTTTTGCTGCTCCATGTGGCTTTTGTCCCCGTGCTGGGGCCGCCACATTGGTCGATTTATTTTTTTTTACTATGTTCTAATACATAAAACCATAGCATTCAAAGAGAGTATACCGTCTTTGTCTTATAACTGTACACGGACTGATTTTTAGGGGAAACTAGTGCTAAGGGTGGAACAATCATTCCTACTATCATTTGAAATAGTATGCTTTGTGCCATAATATCTCCGATTAATAGAAGGATATGAGCTGCCAGCCAACCAGCATCTTGTACACACATAAACAATAAGATCAATCACCGTACCAGCATCTGCTCATTTGTTGGCTGATCAGCTCATATTTACAGAGGGATAATTTAGCTAAGCAGACTCAGGAGAGCAAGGGAATCACTTGTTGAATAAGTGGGCATTTCAGGTTTAGGGCTGCTTTTCAGGAAGAAAGAAAGGTAGCAAATGAGTCATGTAGTTATGCACAGTACTAGTGGGCACTGAACATTTGTTCAGACTATTCCTAATCATTAGCCCAACTGAATGTGCCTTTAATAAGAGAATAAGGGCTTGTTCACACAGTTTTCACTCCGTGTTACAAGCGCTTTTTAGATCTGTCTCTGGGACCGACAGGATGGACCCAGAGACGGATCTAAACAATTAGCAGTGACTTAATCACTTAGGGCTGTGAGGAAGACGCAGCGGCGTTCACATGATCGCCGCTGCGTGTTCCCCCTCCTTCCTGTTGGCTCCATCTTTGAAAGAATTGCATGTCCATTCTTTGATCGGGTCCATAAAGCGGACCTGACAGGCAGGAGGGAAACGCGCAGAGGCGATCTCTTGTGTGAACGCCGCTGCACGTTCCTCATACACCACAGTGATAGTCACTGCTAATTGTTTAGATCTGTCTCTGGGTCCGTCCTGTCGGTCCCAGAGACGGATCTAGAAAGCGCTTGTAACACGGAGTTAAAACTCTGTGTGAACAAGCCCTAAAACTGCGATGTCATTGCTGCTTAATAATCGAGACAACTATAAATAATTGTATTTGTTACTATATATGTGTCACAAGTGCAGTAGTGGATCCACTGGACCATCGCAAGCGGTCGTGTAATCCATGCCAGGGAACGGAATCTAAGTAGTTCCGCTTTTCACCAGAGCCCTGACGTGACTTGATTGCGTGGCAGCCAAGGTTTAGCGTGGTACAAAATCGAAAGGCGAGCTCGTAGTCTGGGACAGGCGGTAAGGTCGGGACAAGCAGTAAGGTCAGGACAGGCGGCAAAGGTTCGTGGTCGTGGGACGTAGGCAAGAAGGTTCGGTACATGGTAATCGGGACAAGACTAGAATAAACGCTTTCTCAGTAGGCAACAGGCACTAAAGATCCGCGGGGACGTGCTGGAGGCGTTACCAATATATAGGGTCAGCGCCCGGCAATCAACCAATTACCGGCGCGCTGGCCCTTTAAATTGTCGGGGAAGCAGGAGCGCGGCCCGGTAAGTGTATCGCCGCAGGGGAACGAGTGCGCCACGCAAGCTGCAGCGCCACTCGTCTCAGAGCCAGGTGACACTGCAGGAGCACGAGAGCGACAGCAGCCTGACCCATGGGCTGCGGGACCGCTTGTTACAATATGTATGAACCTTCAGCTAGGCTCACATCATATTTTTCCTCTTGAAAAATCTTCGGTTTCTGATGCTTATTTCGCTTTTTTTCCTGTGTTTTAGGACACGTATTAACCCTATCCAATGTGGCTAATCTGCCTCCAGTTGCATTCTCCACACTATATTTGTACAGAAAATGTGTAAATAAGTGACAGGCACTTTTTTTTTTTTTTTTTTTCACGTGATGTGAAATTGTAATCCATGTCCCTAAATAACAATGGGACTCTAGTTGCATATGTTGATGCATAAAAGCGCAAATTTTACGCACTAACATATGTATTAAAAAAGCCATGTCAATCTAGCCTTATCATACTTGCATGCCGCATTTTGTTTAGAAACCTTTTTTACCTAAATGTCATATAAAATGAAGCAGTTATTAATTAGACCTTGCAAACATGAAATTAAATAGCATATAGCAAGAAATTAAACTAAGACTCGACTAAAACCATGAGTTGCAGTACGAATGTTACCTTGATGGACATTGTGATAGACTATATGGGGGACATGCATGAACCTGGCAGCCAATTCTACCTCTGTTTTTAATAGTGTATGATCCAACAGGATGTTTGAAAGTGTCTTACAGCACTGTATATATGTGTCCCATTCTACACCAAAAGTAGTCTTGGCCATGTTGCTTTGAAACAGGTATGGATTTGTGACAAACTTTGCCACATCTTTGGCGCATTGTGCAACTTTGATGTGACATGCCCCTGCATCTTCAGCGCATTGAAAAGTTTCTGAGTATGACGGTTCATACATCCATAGAACAGGTCTACCACAGTTTGCTCTAAGCCCGCTAAAAAAATGGCGTAGCCCTTTTCATACATGTCGCCCTAAGTGTCTATGGTGAGATATTCTTTTAATATTTGAGAATTATTTTCATGCTGTAGGATTTCTCTATGTGGTATTGGCTACCAAACTGATATTTTCCCTTTGTTTTTTTTTTCTTCCTCTCGTCTGTATCCTGATCATTCAGTGATGAGTAAGTACCTAGTATTTGTTTTTTTTTATATATATATATATATATATATATATATATTTATTTATTTTTTAAATCAAGATTATGAGATTTAATTCATAAAAGGGTTGCCCATTTGTAGCAACCCTGTTATACTAATGGGTTCTCAAGAGTCTGCACTATGATGAGGTGCAGAGGAACTGTTGTCAGTGTACATTTTCCTATGTTTTGAAAGCATTGTAAGCCATATATGAAAGTTACTGGGCATTATTTTTAGTGGACTAGATTCAAAAACCATCTTGTAAGGTAAAAAATGCCAACATGCACCATTGTGTCCTTACATGTTATGTTACTCTGCATTGTCTAAAAGAGGCCACCTATTCAATCAATGACTGTAGTCTTTTTAATATCACTCATGTGTTATCTGCTTTTTTTTAAAATTGGCTTATGAGCTCTTTGGGGCACATTTACTATGGTAATTGCACCATAACTCTAGCGCACTTTTGTGCCAAAATACCTGCTAGCATGCTTTACACCACTATTATGTGCTTTAGACAGTTTCTAGGAACTTCTGCTCCTGATCTGGTAAAAGGGCATCACCTGGTATGTGTTTATGGAAAGGGCTAAATATCTGCTGCCATGCACCAAATTTTGCCACAATTAGCAGCATAAAATAAGCCAACAAATTGAAGTGTAAACTTAGACCATGGCACATGTTTAGAATGTCCAGTGTAGGTAGTAGCATTTATAAATCTGCCAATTTTTTGTTTTTTCATGCTGTAACTGACTGTTTCCAGTGTTTAGAATTAAGTGCTAAATGTCTCTTACTAATTTGCAGCTACATGTAAAAGTTAATGGCGTTTTATGAACTGTTCACAATAGTTGATAGGAAGTCCCAATCAGTATGTAGTATAAACTGAATGTAATGTGCTGTATGAAAACTAATAAAATGTACTTTTGTGATTTTCAGCTCTGGATCCCCATTAGGAAAGGTAAACGATAGAATTCTATTTGTTTCACCCAGCATCCATGGTGACTTGCAGTTGTATTTTAAGTAGAATGTTTTAGGCTATGTTCACACTTGTGTTGTAGCTTTTGTTAAAGGGGCTTTCTCAACTCAGACATGTATGGCAGGATATGCTGTAAATGAATGGCAGCTGAGGTCCCAACTTTGCTGCTCTTGGCGGCTCTTTATGTTCATTTTAAGGGGAGATCAGAGTACAGCTGAGCAAGGGTATGTTCACACAATGTATTTTGGTGCATAATTTTCGCTAAAGTACATGGCAAACTATGCTTTAAACAGTGTCATGTACAGCACTCATTAAGGGCAGTGTAAAGTCATGGTCGTCGTGCAGATGACAATGATTTTAGTCACATGTTTTTACGTCAATTCTTCGCAACATTTACGCACCAAGAAATACAAAAGTCAAGGAGACAGAAATATACCTTGGCCAGTTCGCGTCATTTTCTTGTTGAAATTACTCGCTTGCAAGCACATAATTTCAATGAGTTAAAGGGGTTTTGCCAGGACGTGCCTTATCTGCTAAGAAGCAATTGTAAACAAGCCACGCTGAGCTGAGGAGCGAGAGACCAGCCAGAGCACAGAGCCATTTCATAAGGATCGTGTGAAATGTTCAAATCAAATAATCAAACTACAACTAGTGGATTTTGTATACAAAAGACAACACATTGTCTCCACAGCAGCTTGAAAGCTCCTTCATGTTCTCCTTCATCAGATAAAGCAGGGATCTACTCAGATAATCACACTACAACTAGTGGATTCTGTGTACAAAAGACAACATATTTTTTACCCGGTGCCCTTTAAAGCTTCTTCAGCTCCCTTTCATCAGATAAGAAGTGTTCTCTGCGCAAGCCCGGCCCGCAGCTCTTGTCAGGTGTATCTAATAGAAGCTTTTAAGTAACTAAGGGCAAAATAAAGGGAGCCTGTAGCTCTCTCAGGGCTGCAATTTTTGTAATCACATATATTTTGAAAAGTGATTACCCATTTGGAGGATCCCCATCAACATTACATCGTGGGAAAACCCCTTTAACATATGCGTTTGTAGGTACGCAACAGTGACCTTACTCTAGGTGTTTTCAACTGTTCTCGGAACGTCCATTAAAATTGAGAGCGCTGTGCCTGCACAGATGCCTCTCCATTCTGTGCAGACATAGCACTAGCCAGGAGTGGGGGCTCTCTTTTTTTTTTTTTTTTTTTTTTTTTTTTTTTTTTTTTTTTTTTTTTTTTTTTAGATGGGAAAGGGGTCCCATCTTTGGGACTTACAGTTAAAAACCGAAGTTTACATACACTAAAATAAAAAGCCCCATAGGCATGATTTTCCCCACTTCTGAAGGGAAAAACCCAAAACCCCAAAACCTTACCTGTTTTAGGTCGGGTTGGATTCCCAAAAAATTTTTTATCTATATTTGAAAAATGCCAGAATAATGAGAGGAATTTAAGGCATTTTTATTATTTCTGAAAAAGGTCAAAAATTTAATATATTTAAAATTTTACAGGGCCTTAAAACAATTTGGGGACAGCCCCCCTTATGATGTTGTAATGTTTTTGGGGAAGCTTTGTTAGGTGTGTTTTTTTTTATAAAAAGGGAAAACCCACACTGCTTCTGTGCGAAAATCAGGGGGGAAGTCTAAAGAAATCCCCAAAAAAAGAATTGTGGACTTGCACCAAATCTGGGGTTTATCCCTTGGGGGGGCAATTTCCAGATAAACCCGAAGGTGCCTTGTTCAGCTGGTAAAAATTGTTTCATTATCCCTAGTGAAACGAGTACTGTTCAAACATTTCCCCTGAAAGGCCTCTCTGCCGGAAGAAGTATTACCCAAAGGGAACATAAAAAAAGCCAGTTTTGATGTTTGCAAATGCACTAGGAACAAAACCTAATTTTGGGACAATTCCTGTGGCCTGAGAAATTTAAAAATGAATTTGGCCTAAGGCCAGGGTTAATTTGGAGGAAAAAAGGAGAAGCTTGGGAACCTGAACAGCCCCCCAAAACTGTGAAAACCGGGGGCACTTTGTTGTGGGTTGTTTTTGCTGCAGGAGGGGACTGGGGGGCATTACAAAATAGAGACGACTGAGGAAGAGATTATGTGGAAATCAAAGAACACCCTCAAGAATCAGCCGGAATTAAATATTGGGGGGGGAATGGTTTTCTAACGGCAAAGACCCAAAAGCATACTCCCAAAAACTGTTACAAAGTGGTTAAAAGGTAAACCAAGCCCCGGGTTTTTGGGAGGGGCCATCCCAAAGCCTGATCTAAAATCCTTTTGGGGAAATTTTTTGGGGAAAGCTGAAAAGATAGGTGCGAGCAAGGTGACCTACAAACATGGCTCCGTTACACCAGTTCTATCAGGAGGAATGGGCCAAAATTCCTACCAACTATTGTGAGAAGCTTGTGGAAGGATGTCCAAAATGTTTGACTCAAGTCATACAGTTTAAGGACAGTGCTACCAAATGCTAATGAAATGTGTGTAAACTTTTGACTTTGCAGAAAGTAATAAAAATGCCTTTAAAATTCCCCTCTCATTATTCTGGCATTTGGTAAATATAAATAATTTTGGTTCCTAGACCTAAAATGGATAAGATTTATTCTGATTTCATGTCAGATAGGGAGTAAAAACATGCAGATATGGCTTTTTATATAGTGCATGTAAACTGTTGCTTTCAACTGTAGCTATGACTTTGAGACTGCTCTGGCTTGTAGAGGTGAGTTCCTAGCAGGTGACCCCACCCTGAGGCCCTAATAGGGTTAATGGGCAAGGATTGTGGGTTGTTTTTTTTTTTTTTTTTTTTTTTTTTTTGGGGGGGGGGGGGGGGAGTTCTTTTTCTTTTCTTTTTTTTTTTTGCAACCAAAAAAATTACGTAAGAAGCAGCACCTAATGTGTTAGCATATAAATATTATTAATGAATTAGGTCTGCACAGGAGTTTTCCAATGTAAAGGGCGGCAGTCCCCATGAATCCTATCTTGGACATTGCATTTACGTGCAGTTGTCTTCATACCCCTCTATTGAAAGGTGTAATTTATTGTTGTAAATACTACATTATAATAGGTAAAACTTACCAAGACACCGTTCTGCTAGTCTTTGCTGCCTAATATGTGAATTATGCCCCCTTCAGAGACAGTGAGGAAGAGTGTAGAAAGCAGAGGGAGTAGAAGACCGGATGGGGTGATCTCGTCAATTTCAGTAATGGGTGAAATAAATATTTGTACATAGTGCCGGAGAATAGTGATGCAAAATACAGCACAAGTAAAGATCAATTAAAACCTTGCTGCTTTTTAGAAACTCTCAAAGGTTTAACGTCTTCATAGGCATTTCACAGATCTCGCGTATTTCAAATTTGTGTTCTTACTCATAGCATGGTAGATTATAGAACACATGATCGCTAATAGTTTCATTCTTTGAAGTGCTGCAGGGGATGGATTTTTTATTTATTTATTTTTTTTTTAAGTGTGGTGAGCTGATAATGTGTATATATGTTACAGAGCACCTGTAGCGGTCTAATGGGTATTGGCAGCTATCGTGTAAACTCGTAGTTACAGTAGCATTGCAGGGTGGAAGGACAGTTTTGCTATGTATCTGTTGTAATTTGTCTTTGCGTGTTTTAGTCTTCCCCTGCGACTACAGTCACCTCTCCAAACACTACGCCATCAAAGACTGTAGATACCTCCCCACCTATTGACCTTTTTGCAACTGCAAGCGCTTCATCTGCCATTTGGTAAGTTTCCTTATATTTGATGACAATATTATATTGTGCTTGCGGTTTTACAGTTTGAGTCATTATTAGTCACATGAATGTTTTATAGTTTACATCAAAACGTAGATTTTATCACTGTCTGCTTCTCATGTTGCAGAATGATGAATCGATCCACTTTTGTTTGACTCCAAACACAACAACAAAAATATGCCAATTCAATCCCTATGTATGTAGAGATTGCACATAAGACACCTCTGGTAGATGTATTGTCAAATAATCAAAAACTTGGATCCAGCAATCTTGCTCATGAACATTTTAAAACCCTCCATTTATTTGCAAATATTACAAAAGAATTTGTGACATACTATCCGCAAAGATCAATCACTGACACATTTCGAACAAAGACGTCCTAGTCATAGCAAGAAATGACTAAGAACTCTTTGTTTGAAACTTATCACTAATTTATCTTTGCAATAAATGGATATTTTGAAATAAATGGATATTTTTAAAACTTTCTTGCGCAAGATTGCTGGATCCAAGTTTTTGATTACTTCAAACACAACCATTAAACTCCACTTTAAATAACTAAGTATTTCACCATGTGGTAAACTGTAGGATTAAAATAGTCCTTTCTTGCTCACAGGCTACTAGGGTCCATGTAGCGTCTGCAAAGCGTTTTTCTGAATGCTGCAAAAAGTAGCTCAGCCAAAATGGCTGCTCCCATAATCACGCGGGAAATACAATATAAATAAAAAAAATCTACAAACAAAAACATACAAGACGAAAATGGTATGCATCATTACCTGGTCTTAATTAGTAAAAAATATAGATGATTTATCTTGGGCATTGCATATCCAGTAGAAGGGAACTGTAATTCAGTTACTTTTTAAAGGCATTCTCCAGTGGAATTTTTTTTTTTTAAAGAATATCTCTTAGAAATGTACTAACATTGAATTTCCTTTGGGCTTAATGTGGTTCTGTCAGCTGTTTGATGACCAGAAGCTCAATATATTTGTGTCTGAAGACACAAAAAGCTCTGTTGAGCACAGAAGATCAGGTAACCCAAGGTATTTTCACCTTTATAATGACGGCTTTTGAAACCATAATCCTTTTGGCTTTGTTTTCTAAGGCCATGTCCCCACGGCACCGGTTTGTGGACGGTTTTTCAGACTGTTTGCGGTTTTGCAAACCGTCTGAAAAACCGGCCGCAAACATTTACATGGGGCTCTATGGAAAACCTGTGCAACAGTCCCCACTCCACAGGTTTTCCGCCCGGCGGTTATTCAGAACGCCGGCGGCCCGAAAAACATTCTACATATTCATTCATTCTTCCGTCTGGTTTCCGGACGGAATATGAACAAGTGAAGAGGGAGGGCTTTTCTCCGCTAATCGCGGCAAAAAGTCGTCCTCCCGTGGCCGTGTGCACGGCACAAAAACCGGACAAATACCGGTCGGATAATCCGACTGGTATTTGTCCTGTGCTGTGTAAACGGGCCCTAGGTCTTTCAACATGAAGCAGGGAACAGGGGGCTGAGACTGAGATAGGGGAGGACAGTAGGCAAAGCACAGCACAATAACTTGGGGATAGATAAGGACTTAAAGGAGTTGTCTCCCCACAGGGTTTCAAAGAATGCATGAAAGAAATTCTCTGTCACTTCCTGGTTCAGACTAATTTGCATAAACTCCTTGCTTGTACAGCATAAGCTCCGTGCTTTCAGATGCTAATTAGATTAGATTAGTTTCTCAAACTACTCCCAGGACTTCTTATCTGATCCCCAAAACAAAAGCCCTAATTACAGAGCTGTTTACTTGAGATAAATCAAGCTTTTTACTGTCTGGCAGCACAGGACACTGACTGACACTGCCCACCTGTGTGATGACTCACTCTCTGTTATCTCATTGAACAAACAGCCCGGGGAGATTTGTTTACAGGTTGGTTACTGAGGGAACTGAAATAGCCAAGGAGGTAATAAATTCACTTGTATCTCTTTAGGGAAAACAGAGGAACAATGCAATATATTTGGAAAATGTCTTTATTTTGTGTTCCCTACAATTTGAAAGCTATTCTTTGTAGCGAGACAACCCCTTTAAGCAATAAATCTGAAAATTTTCTTATGTTGTTGAAAGAAACTTCTATAATCAAGCTGCCAAGGCAACATAATTAGATGGATTTATGAACTGTCTAAACTATAAGCATTAAAGAATCCAATCTATAAAACAAGTTTGTATGTGTAAAAGTGTGTTTACAACACTGGTATACATCAGGATCCTTTGAAAAACAGAAGCCTGACATATACTGTGGCAGAGCCATAAAAATCCATATACCAAATGTAGTTTTTTTGCTCTATTTCTTGAACGTACATGCTTTATGTGCCAGACACACAAGTGTGGTTGACAACCCTAATCGATATACTGCAACCCAGTCACAGGCACAACCTTTAAAGATGAAAGTGTTGGTCCTGGGTGGCCTGCACCATTTTCTGTTGTTTAGCCCTTTATGTTCATATGATCCATACATTTTAAACTCCCCTAAAATGCATATGTGTACATTAGGATGGCCCTTAGCCCAAGGTGAAAAAATGAAAGTGGTTAATTCAAATGTCAAACCTGAAATTTTTCTGCTTATGAAGAGAATTTGTGTGAATTGTTTTTGCAATTGGACAGCATTTACAGGTGGCCCTTTGTGGAATTAGTGGAACTAATTGGCAATTTTTGAAAATGCAAAAACAATTCCCAAATTCACCTCTTTATAACTGGAACAACTTCAGGCTGTGAGACATTTGTATCAACCACTTTAATTTTCTCACCTTGTGCTAAGGGCAACCCTAATGTAGACCCCTGGGGCCACCTCTAAATGTTATCCAAAATTTTAACAGAATTAACCCAATTTTTCTCATCCGGTGAAACAGCTTAAAGGGATGAGCACTGGAAATTTTAAACTTTCATTATTAAGAGCCAACCTACTGTACATGGTAAAAATGTTATGTTATGCAGCACCTAAGCTAATGCATGCTTTCATTAAAGGGGTGTTCTGACAGTTCAAAATGCTTGATGAAAAATAGTCACACAGTAGCCTTGCATGTTCATTGGTCACATGAAAGGTGCAGCCAGTCACAGGTTGCAGCGGTCGTGTACGTGTGATTGTTGCAGCCCATGATTGGCTGCAGCTGTCATGTGAACGATGAACATCCACAGCTACAACCAGGATCACCAGGACTGGCACGGCAATAGAACGAAAGCGTCTAGGCGGTATGTATAATTCTTGTCTTCTATTTTTCATCATGCCCCGACAGATGAATGACCATTTTGAATTGTCGGAACACCCTTTTAAATACAGAGTGAGGGCTATACACTGCTCCAGTGATTCAAACATAAAAATAAATGTAAAGTATGTATTGTCTTGATAACCTTTTAAGTTTGTTCTTTGCAGTTCAGCAAAGCTGTCCAATGATCTTCTGGATCTTCAGCCAGACTTCACCTCAACTGGTCAGTCAGCTTCTGCTGCCCCAGTGGTCACCAGTGCTTGGGGAGGTAAATTCAACATCCCTAATCTGCTTTTTTTTAAACTTAGGTGTTAGGTTAAGACATCCTAGCAATGGATCATGATTCCTTTTACAGTACATAGTACTGGGGCAATAGTAGGGGAGTGTGCCATCAACACATACTTAGGCTTAGAAGCAAGCACTGGGCAAAACGCTATTGTACCTGTTGCATTTCAGTTTAGGTACTCTTGAGCACGTGTATTACTTCTGAACGTCTGTATGAAACTGCAGGGGAACAACAGAAATTGATGTAGATGGCTGTATAACCTAAAAAAAATGGTTGTTTTCTGTGTAGAAATTATTTCCTTATGGTCTATGTCTGGTATTGCAACTCTATGGGCCACTTATATGAAACGGTTTTGGTCTAAAACTCGCTTTTTTTCCCCATAGGTTTCTATGGGGGAAAAAGTAAGTTTTAGACCAAAACCTTTTCATACAAGTGGCCCATAGTGTTTGAGCTACTAGAAAAAGCCCACGACTGACAGTGTTCACCTTCAATAGCGATCATATGACAGACTGCTATTCCTAATGACTCCTCCATACACACTTGCATGTTTTTTTCAGTGGTTAGAGAAGCAAAAGCTGCTGTCTGATATCTCTGGTGGTGGCTTTTTGCTTAGAAAAATAAAAGGAGTGGTTGTTGGAAATTCAATATGTCTTTTCCCCCTCTGATCTCATTTGTCAGGGGTGATTTAGGAGGCTTCCATACACAATAGACATTTGGCAGGTCCCACTGTTGGTAGGATTGGCTGACTTTTTCTTAATCTGTGGCCTTAAGCAATGCTGTTTCACAGCACAAGAGCCTGCTCTTCACTGCCAACTTCATACTGTAGGTGGTTCTACAGCAGTCATTGGCATATCAGTACTGCTATTTCTAGCTGAGCCTTTTACAGTGAGATGAATGCTGGAGGTTTGTAAACTTTAGTGCACAAGGCTACAGAGCTGTAAACGGTTAAAGTTTGTCAGTAACCAAGATAAACCAGGTCCTGTGCTAATAAGACACAGCAGGGAGTGACCTCTGCATGGTTGGCCAGGGCAGTTGGCATAATTAGAGAGATGGTTGGTAACCTAAAGAAACGTGTGTGCAAATGCAGAAGATAAAATCTCCTCCATCTCCTAAACACAGTAAAATCAGAAAAGCAAAGTACTTGGTAATAGTCTTTACTTAATTTTGCCTACATGTTTAAAGCTAATCATTGTAGTGTGAAAACGCCTTTATTGTGGTCTTTTTAAGTGGATATATTTTTCCGATTTCCTGCAAGCATTTTAATTTCTGTAACCCTTTACTTTCAGATGATTCCTCCCTGTAGATACATTAGAACTGTGTTTTGAAGTTAGACTTTTCTGCCCAAAGCAGAAAGTGATGGCATAGTTTACAAACTTTGACTAGCACTGCCTCTTTCTTCATAAAATAATAGATTTTATTTATCCAAAAAGCATTAAGAACATGATAGTCTGAATACCATTATGTCTATGGATAAAGTGTGATGAAAAATACTCCTGTGGATGGGTTTCTAGCACATTTGCTTAGTGACGGCATGTTGCTAGAATTTGCCATCACTTCTTGCCTCATGGATGTCCAACTTACCTATCAGTCTTGGGATTGAAGGGGCTGCAGTGTTTCTTTAGTGCTGTGGCTTCTCTACAGTTCTTTCCTGCACTGCGTATGTATTAATTTTTCAAGTCCCTTATTAGAAAGGAGTGCATGGATTCATACCCCATCAATTAAATATCTACTGTATTATCAGTTATAAGAATTGAATGTCCGTTTCATTTACAGAATTGTAATACCCTCACAGAGGACAAAAATATGTGACCACAAAATATGTCCTGTCCATTCCATTTTTTTGTGTATAACTAAAACGAGCCAGTGAGTGATAATCTACAAATGTTTTAGGTACCATTTTTCAGAATAGCTGTTGCTTTCTGAAACCAGTGTAAAATTTAACAGTTTCCCAAAACTTAAAGGGGTTGTCTCACCATGCTGTTTCCGAGCCAAAAGCAGATTCAGATTCATGCATGCTGTCTGTTCCTGGTCTGGCTGTGGCTGCTTCTGTGACAGTGATTAGCATATCCGCTCCGCATTCATACCTCTTGTAAAAACAGACATGAGAGCAGCAGATGTTATAGGTGCAGAGAGCTCAAAGTAATCAAACATATGGGACTAATTACTTGTTTGAGATGACACATTGGGGCAGATTTATCAAAAGTGTCTTACTTGTAGACAGTGTCAACTTAGACTAGACAGTCTTAAAATGTGCCAATTTTATCATAGTATTGATAAATCTGGTGCAGGTTAGAACGGTCTAGTCTAAGTTTGTACCATCTTTAAGTTGGCTTACTTTTACGCCAGAATTTGGTCGCACATCCTGGCGCATTTTGTGTCGCATTTAAGCCACACCACCTTTGTCAGACGCGACGCAGAAGCGCCTGAAACGGTCTAAAACACACAGTAAATGTGGGGAAAAGCTTGTTTTTGGTGTAAATTGAGCCAGAATTCTGGCGCAACTGCTTTGATAAATCTGCCCCCTTGTTCTCAAACTGCTGGGAGTTCTCCATGTGGTGACCTCACTCCTTGCTGTCAGATAAAACAGAGCAGAGAGTGAAGGGGAGAGCAGGACGGTAACCTAGAGAAACCTATGTGCACTCAGAGCAGGTAAAGTCTCTTTTCTCGTCAACAAAGCCAAAAAATCAATATTTTTAGAAAAGCTCTTCAGTTACCGATCCTTGCATGTTTAAAGCTAATCTTTGTAGTGAGACAACCCCTTTAATAGCTACCTCTATGTAGCTCAGGATGTCATGTGTGCTAGCAGAATGTGGTTGTCTTCTTGTGTGTGTTATGTGCCACAAATTGTCACAATGTAGGTGCATAAGATAGGGATTTTTTTTATGAGGAGCTATGCTTCAAAAATTGTCTCTCTTTGGTGGTGAGGATTCCAAATCACTGGCATCACTGCCCTTTCCTGTTTTCTTTGTTTCCTTTTCAACACTCTGCAGGTAACATTCAAAGGTTCTCGCTTTATCATTCCTCTTACACTTGTTTTCTTTTTAATCGCTTCCTTCATGGATCACACCAGATCTTTTGGGTGAGGGTAAGTAGTGTCTTCCTCTCTGGCTTTGCCGTCCTCCATGCCTGCTTCTGTGTCTCTTCTACTGACTGATTACTTTTCTTCCCATTTCGTGTGATATGCAGACTCTCTCTCTGCGCCTTCTACTTCTCTTATCTCAGAGGCTCCTCAGCTTTCTGACCCATTTTCAGCTGAGCCCAGCGCCCTTCCTGCTGCTTCCATTGAAACTCCAGCACCTTCTGTGTCTCCGGCACCTGCCACTCTTAGTACTGCCAGTGCTGATGTCGATCTCTTTGGAGGTTAGTAAGGTCTTGGAACATCCTTTTTTACACTTGTATTTCCTACAATATAGTATTATGTACATTATGTTACAGTGGTACCTAACTACAGAGCATGCCGGTGCCAGCATTTGAATGTCCTGCCTATTTGCGAAGTATGGATAAGGAAAATTGTGTAAATTGAAGTAAAGGTTATCGGAATTAAAATGATCATGTCCAAGAAATGATAAATTATTTTGAAAAGTTTCCAGTATAGAGTTACCCTTTGTCACTAAATGGCTATGAAGATTGTGGATTGCACTGCTGCTTTGCAACATTGGGTAATGGGGTTGACCTCAGTAGCTAAATAAGGAAGGGACTGTAGTTTATATAGGGAAACATATTTTCAGGTGATGCTCAACTGGTATAAAGGATGCAAATACAGTGATCCCTCAGCATATGATATTAATTTGTTCTACGATGACCATTGTCTGCTGAAACCATGAGTCTATGGAAAACTGAAAATTGGTTCCAAAGCCCAAAAATGTCTCCACCATAATGCAAATGAGATTAAGAAATTAAGCAATAACAAACAAATAAAGCAGTCTTTACATATAACATTCATGATCACTTTCTATGTTGAGGACAAAAGCTTTTTGGGGTGATGTACTTTATATACTATATACCAGAAACAAGAAAATGTGGTCACCCTCACCTGGTGCCCAAAGGAGCACATGTAAAGAGCAGCACAGGATATGCAGAGAGACGCTAGTAGACTGCCAGTCAGTTCATGTTTTGTTTTGTTTTGTTTTTTCAAAAATATTTTTATTAACTTTTCAAAGAAAAATGTTTTAACAACCATTTATAACAGGGGAGAGAGGGGAAGGGTAGGGATGGGAAGGGACAGGGGTAGTGGGGGAAGGCGAGCAGGATGAGGTAGGGATAACAAGAAGTTTAATGAAATGTGGCAGCAGGTAGCTTCGAGAACCTACAATGTCGGGACATGTCATCCACTCAGGTCAAGCAAAAAGGGTAAATAAAGAATCTTATAACTTTTGGTGAATAAGATAACTGAGTAGCAGCTGTTCATTGGTTTGTCAACAGTGTTCCAACTTGAATGTGAACTGCAAAAATTTTTTCCTGTTCTCTCCATTGGTGCTGCCTGGTAGGCAGAGGGGAAGAGAGGGAGAAAGGAAGGAAGGGGAAAATAAAAAGGTAAAGAGGGGGGGTGGTTGCTGTGGACACGTGGAACATACACCATCCCGTCGGTTGAAAAACACCACCAGCTTAACACCTTACATCTGATTAAGGTCACGTACCTTAAACGCTCGGTCAAGCCCTCACCGTCTACCCCCATGTATGTCTCCCTGCATGGTTCGTAACCAGAATCTTGAATTTTAACGATGTTTACTTAAAGGTGGAGTTTTAAAAGTACGACTGCTCTTGATTCTAAGTCTTGAGCTGATCCTAATCTTTCACTGACCTTACATCAAGACTCACATTCCGCCGATACATTACCCTGAAAATTGGCCTCCAATCGACTATTCCAAAAACCACGCCGTGCTGCTAAAGCACAACCTAATGCGGCTTCTCATCTGTTCTGGAAGTACATCTATTTGGGGTTGCCAGGTAAGGAAGAACTGTTTCACCCCTGTCCCTTTTTGAAGGGATGATTCCACCCAAGGAAAGTTAGCTTTTCTAGAGAAATGCATAGCGAAGGCAGATCGGAACCTATCCATGTTTGTAATATGGTTTTCTGTGCTGCCGCAGATATATAAAAGATTAGTCGCTTAGTGTATGCTGGGATTCGTTGATTTGAGTCCTGCCAGTTCATGTATTTCAATAAAAAAACGTTGTAAAAGTAAATATTCATAATTGGCTGGATCAGTGAGACATTGTATCTTGAAACCACACTCCACATACAATTGTCTTTCCTGGGACACTGTATGTTGAAAATATGATATAATTAGGGCATTGTAACTTGGGGGAACACTGTAGCTCTTTTAAGAAGAAAGATAACTACCTCCTACTAGCCAAAAAGATGAGACACCCATCTATAGACTGTTTAGGGTTGTACCAGTAGGGTACTGATGAGGAGCAAAAACCCCGAAACCGCTGTCTACAGGTTTGGTTAATTTGACAGTAGGGATTGCAGCAAGACTCCAGCCTGCTAAAAGGTGCTTCATGTGAAATGATTCACCACATTTTGGCTAGAACACCAGACTGGCTCAGGATTCAGAGATGTAACTGCCCTCATACATCCCTTTATAGCAGGAAGGGGAAATAGATCCTGGTTAATCACATTTCCCTGTAGTATGGAATGTGTGTGTTTTATGTGAAGTAGTTACCTGCTTATATATTTTCGGAGGACCTGTGTCAGGGTGAATCAAGGTATTCTCTGTGTTGTGGAATATACTAGTGGCTTATACATAACAAGGTAATTGGCCTATTGGATTGTAACCTGGTGCATTTCATTGCCTTTTCCAGAATAGCTGTTCAGCTCATAAACTCCATGCTGCAGACCCGGATATCTTATATAAATTGCCCCATATCCCACATGTACTGTTGGCACCTACAAACGGCACGCGGTCTAGCATCTTTGTAGAGTTTACCAGATTTATTATGCAGTGCCTAATATTTTATATATTTATAGGAAGTCTATTGGGCACAGAAGTTTTTACATTTTAAAAAACAATTTCAATACTCAATACTGAGTAACTTTTTGTGATACTGAACTCATTTTCATCTGCAAAAACTTTCTCTTATTCCACTTATATTCCAGAACATAAACTCTTAACCTCTGTATCTCAAAATGGGTAATGTTTTTTTTTTATTAAGGAAAGGCACCATGTAGTTGCGTGGAGACATGTATTTCTTGATCGCTCAACTGAAATTGAAAGTTTGTAAAGGCTCATGGGAAAACTGCTGGAAATCTGCAGTGCAAAGTATTGGATGTAGCATTTATTAAGTCATCAAAACTCATTGAGCCTTGCCATGTGAAATGGATTAATGCCATGCCAGTTAGTTCATCTGCAGATAGCTGTCTCAGAATGTTTGCCCCTTGTTTGTGCAGAGTAGGCTACAGGTTGGCTAGGCGAAAGGATCTAGATGTTACTGTAGCTCAAGCGGGGTAATATTTCTCTTTTCCCATGAGTCTATATATAAACTCTTAAAGGGGTTTTGCCAGGACATGAGTTCCTTACCTCCTTGTCAGCACAGGGAGAATATAAACAAATCATGCTGAGTCATGAAAGCTGCAGGGCTGAGAGGGAGGAAGTGAGCAAGGAGTGAGTAATAAGGGAGCGTCTCAAAACTTAACTAAAATAATAACATTACAACAGTGCAGACACAGGCTCATACACTGCACTTTCTCCCCAGCCCCTTGAAGCTCATTCATTTTCCCTGTCATCAGATAAGAATTTTTTCACGCAAGGGCGGCCTGTCAGCTCCTCTGGTCGTGTCTACTGCAAACTTTCAGTTATTTAAGGGGGGATTGAGAAATGCTGTAGCTCTCAGAGGCTTCACTTTTTGTAATCACATATATTTAGAAAAGTGATTAAATACCCATTTTGGAGGATCCCACGTCAACATTACATTGTGGCAAAACCCCTTTAAATACTTGTATACTCTATGTAAAAAGGGCCACGTGAAAGGCAGACATTGGTAGTCTACACCTCCAGAGTGAAAAACAGATCTTTTCTAAGAGTGCAAGTGATTACAGATCCTTTGGTTTCTCAACGGAGTCGCCCTAAAATAATACTCAGTAGCATGACAAGAAATGTATGGTTTTGTATATATCTGAGGAGTAAACTGACACAGCCACATATTACCAGGTACTGTACTATCATCTTAATATGGATCTTTGAAACAGTTCTCTTTTAAGTATACACACAGGTTGAGACCTTTTTAAATGTTTATCTTAACTCTTCAGTGATAATGCAGGGGAGGAATACTGGCTCACTGTGGAAGAAGACGGAGGGTTAACCGTCATTGTGTAGTTTATGTATTTTGGGATGGTTCTTTGCATTTTGGGATAACATGCCTTGTTTACCGTTGTTTACGGTCAGTGAATGGTAGAGGCTAAAAACCCATATAAAATAACATAAATCAACAATTAATGATATTAACAAACCCTCCTTAAAAATAATTAACGCAAAAGAAAAAATCTTAAATACTTAAAGTTAGAAATTATACGGCAAAAAAAACCAAAATTAGATATAAACCAAAATATGCAAATAGGTTCTGAAAACAAACCATGTAATACGCCAAAAACAGACCAAAACCTAAAAAAAATTATATTCTTTATTGATCAAAAAACAATTAAATTAAAAAAATTTTTTAATTGTTTTTTGATCAATAAAGAATATAGTTTTTTTAGGTTTTGGTCTGTTTTTGGCATATTACATAGTTCGAAATTAGTAGACCCTGAGGCTCTGTCCACACAACAAGCTTTTCACGCCGACTTGAAATACTGGTCTAAAACCTAAAGTAAGCGATTATCGCTTACCTCAATAGAAAATTAGTTTTGTAGTTCATATAACACATATTTTCAGTGGTCGGTTTAAGGAAACTTTGAACGCCGGTTCATTCTTTGGTCATATTCCACATGCTGGAATTTACTATGGATGTCAATAGTGATGGCCAAAAATCTCATTTAAATCCTGCCCCAAACATTTGCATGTGGTTTTTAATGCAAATCCGCGTCCAAAACCAGATCTGAATGGGAAAGGAAATCATTTCTGACTTTATGCAGCAATTAAAAAAAAAAAAAACTCCCCTAATTCACATTCAGTAAGCGTATGAAATACTTGTTGAAAATGCATTGGGCGACGTGGTTTTCGACAGTAGAATCTGACAAGCAAAATGTACTCATCATGTGAATGTCCCCTTTAATAGAATGTTTTAAGATCCTCACTCGTGTTTCGATAGATTATGCTCTTCAAACTCTTTAATCCTAAAATAATTATAAACCATATTAAGTAACACCACTCATTATATATTTAACAGGCTACAAACATTATTCATGAATCATTTGAAGGTATAGGAATTAAAATATGGTTATATACAGTATCTTACAAAAGTGAGTAAACCCCCTCACGGTTTTGTAAATATATTAAATCTTTTCATGGGACAACACTGACACTTTGATACAATATAAAGTAGTCACAGCTTGTATAACAGTTTCAATTTTGGGTGCGCCTAAAAATTTTAAAACATACAGCCTCAAGCTAAACTTTTGGGGCAGCAAATTGATACACCCATAAGTAAAAATGACAAATTTCCCAAAGGTTAAATTTTTTTGGGGGCCACCATTATTTTCCACACTCCCTTTAACTTTTTTAGCATGGCTTCACTAACTTCACGGGTTGAAGCCACTGAACCCCTTTTCCACTCCTCCATGACGACATCAGGGAGCTGGGGGATTTTAAACCTTCACTCCGTACCTGCGGGGAGATAGGGTCGGGAACATGTTTGGGCCAGTCCAGCACCTTTACCCTTTCTTTAGCAAGGCAGTGGTTGTCTTAGAGTTGTATTTGGGGTTATGTTTGGAATACTGCCCTCCGGACCAGTTTCTGAAGGGAGGGGGGTCATGCTCGGTTTTCAGTATTACACAGTACATTCATAGTGCCCTCAATAAACTGTAGCTCTCCACAGCTAGCAGCACTCATAAAGCCCCAAACCATGACACTCCCACCACCATGCTTGACTGTAGGCAAGACTCACTAGTTTTTGTACTGAAGTGGTTGCCGCTCAACATGCTTGACATCATCTGAACCAAATATGTTTATCTTGAGCTCATCAGATCACAGGACAGAGTTCCAATAATACATGTTGCAAGTCTGCTTGTCTTCACAAACTTTTTTTCTGCTTTTATTGTCATTTATTTTTTAAAGAAGAACTTCTTTCTGGGATTCGCGTTTCATACCATTTAAAACAGGGCCACCTTGTCTGAACCCCACCCCTTTAACCTCTGCAGCAATGCTGGCAGCACTCATTCGTCTATTTTGAAAAGATAATCTCTGATTTTGTGCTGACAGGGGCATTAAAGAGTTGTCTCCCCACGGGGTTTCAAAGAATGCATGAAAAAATTCTGTCCTTTCCTGTTCGACTAATTGCAAAAACTCCTTGTTTGTACAGCATAACCCCGTGCTTTCAATGCAATTTAAATTTAATTAGTTTCTCAAACTACTGAAGGGACTTCTTATCTGATCCCCAAAAAAAAAGCCCAAATTACAGGCTGTTTACTTGAGAAATCAATTTTTTAACTTCTGGCAGCACAGGACACGACTGACACTGCTGACCTGTGTGATGACTCACTCCTTTTTATCTCATTGAACAAACGCCCAGGAGATTTTTTTACGGCGGGTTTCTGAGGAACTGAAAAGCCACTGATAATAAATTTACTTGTATCTCTTAGGGGGAAAAAAGAGGACAATGCAATATATTTGGAAAAGCTTTTATTTTGTTTTCCCCACAAATTTTAAAGCTATTCTTTGAGCGAGACAACCCCTTTAACATCTTTGGCCGACCATGGCAAGACCTGTTCGGAGTGGAACCTGTCTTGTTAAACCGCTATATGGTCATGGCCACAGTGCTGCAGTTCAGTGTGCTGGCAATCTTCTTATAGCCTGGGCCATATTTATGTAGCACAGCAATTCTTTTTTTCAGATCCACAGAGAGTTCTTTGCCATGCGGTGCCATGTTGAACTTCCAGTGACCTTTATGAAAGTGTGTGAGAGCGATAAAACCAAATTTAAAACCCCCCGCTCCTCATACAAAAAGACTCTTAAACTTAGCATCACGACACCATGGAGGGAAAATGAAAAAATTGGGCACAATTTTTCCAATTTCATTTAGTGGTGTACTCACTTTTGTTGTCAGTGGTTTAGCCATTTATGGCTGTTTATTATTTTGAAGGCACAAAAAATTTACACTGATTTAAAAAAGCGTACATGACTACATTACATTGTATCAAGGTGTCATATCTTCAGTGTTGTCACATGAAAAGATTTAATACAACATTTACAAAAATGTATGGGGTGTATTCACTTTTGTAATATACTGTATAACATTTTTCTCAACAATGTTATATTTTATCTGTTTATTTTCGACAGAATAATCTAATCCAAACGGTCTCTTGATTTTCAAAGTTATCAAGATCCTTTTCACATTTTCCTTTGTCTCTATTGTCCATTTAAAATGAAAAAAAAAAAAAAAAAAAAAAAACGCTGATATCACTATTTAGTAGAAGTAAAGCAACAAACTCCCACTGTTTTTACAAAGTTTCAAAAACTGGTTGACTTTACCCAATCAGAAAAATTTCGAAGGGCCCAAGCTACACCAGCACAGATCGTCTTGTGTGTGGTTATGTGTGTTATATATATATATAATTTTTAAAAATATAAATATATATATATATATAATATAATATTATATAAATAAATAATATTATATAATTTATTAACACAAAGTATAAGGTTTGTTATAAACTTGTTTTTTTTTTTCCCCCCAGAGCACAGGGGTATTTTCCCTATATTTTAAATTTTTTTTTTAAACCATAAAAAAATATTGTAAGGGGGGGTGCCTTCCAACATGAATAAGGGGAACAAGATAGACTCCACTTTGGAATGCTGTATCACAGTGCCATACCGGACTCTCTAGCCGACTACCATTGTTCTTTGAGTTACAAGTTAAGCCTGATAAACCCTTAACAATGTATATCTACTGTATACTATAAATTATACCTTGCAGCCCATGATGCAATTGTTCTTTTAAGTTTGTAGACTCTGACATTCATGTTCTGTTCTAAGTTTTCATTGTTTTTGATAACCAGAGCAGTATATGTTGCCTTGCTGAAAAAAATGGGAATGTATGCAATTTATGCAGCTCTCCGGAAAGCTCTATACATAGATATCGATGTGGAAACTTGTCTTGAGGATTGCTGGTATAACCAAAGCTAACGAAGTCAAACGGACTGCAGCTGCGATCTGATACATGCATATTACATCATTAGAGCACTTTATTTGATCAGCCTAATTATCCATTCCCATGTGGATATACCCTCTAAAGGTTGATCTTGTAAAAAAAAAAGAAATAATAATAAAAATCTATGATATTTTGTGAGTATGTTATAATATATATAAAATAATTAAAATTTTTTCTTAAAAAATTTTTTGTGGTGGATATACATCCACCCTTTCGGGAAGTTTTCTTTTTTTTTCAGCTTAATATTGGGTTATAAGTCTTTTTAAATGATTGTCTAGGCCTCAAGCGGGGTCTTTTTTTTTTTTCCCAAAAACCCCACTTTTTTTGCTGACTGTGTCTGAAATTTGGGCGCTCATGCATTTAAAAAAAACCTGAAACTCTTCTTTTTTACAAAATCCTTGTGTTCCCTGGAAAAATTCGGGAGCATCTTCTGTTATAATTTGGGTTGTGCTGTTCCCTTTTATTCCCCTCTAAAATTGACACCGATCTGTCAGAGGGGCTTTTCCCAAACGGTGGCGTACCCTGCACAGTCGCATTGCCCCAACAGTTGACATCGTGTGTTCAACGGAAAGGTACACCATTACCGATTCAGTAATGCATATCTAAGAAGAACAGAGGAATAGCACAACACCGTCAAATCGGACATTTTGAGAAGCTGTCACAAGTCCTCTTGAAGTGACTCTTGTAGCAACAGCCACACCATTTTTAAGAGTAGTGATTTTTCTGGAAAAAGCAGACCCGGTTTTCTAATCTTGGGCAACACCTTTTCATTTTGGGGTGAATTTTTGGTCGCTGTTGTCTCCAAATTTTAATCCTTTTTTTAAAAAACAATCCTAACTCAAAAAATATAAAGATGTACTGAAGGCGTGAGGCAAGGTACATGCTGAAGACAAAAAAGGGGTTTTTTTGGCCTTATTGTAACAAAATTACAATAAATTCTAAAATGTAAATGGCCTGTATCTCTACCTCATCCCTCAGTAGCTTATGTCATAAAAACCTAGCAAATATTCTTGCTTGAGTACAGTAAGAAAAAAAGGGGGGGGGGGCTGCTTTGCTCAAGCAAAATATTCATCATTATTGGCTGGTAAGTAGTCTTGTGGTTGTGACACCCTAACCATATGCATGGAGCCTTTGTACAGGCCTATCCTCTGTAATGTGCTGTGACTCCTGCTGTCAGAAAATATTATGCATGTCAAACAATGTTAATTTGAACTGCAAAATGATTTCTTATTTCTCTCCCTTTTCTCCCCTATTTATTTATTTATTTTTCTGCTTTCATTAAACCCCTCAACCTAGATGCCTTTGCTGCTTCTCCTGGTGAAGCACCTGCAACATTAGAAGGGGCTGCAGCACCACCTCCCCCTACCCCTGTTGCAGCGGCTCTTGATGCATGCTCTGGAAACGGTGGGTTTCATGTTTGTCAGCTGTCAGCATGCCTTGCACTGACTTCATTTCTGTTGATGCTTTTCCAAGCAGTCTCTTTTGTTTTCAATATATATCCAATATATCAAGCTTAAATATGTCATTTTTTTTAACCGATTAAAAACCCATCGCACCGGATCTGTCAGTGTTATACTCTATTGTGATCATGGTCTAGGTATATACTTAAGTCATCTTTCCTATTAGACCTTGGATGCAGTTCATATTTGTGTCAGAGGTTCCCTTTGGAGCCGATGTTGCAGATTCGGTCAAAAATGACAGATAAAATAGAGCAGCATGCAGCACTATTTTTCTGTTCAAATGACGGACAGCATAACAGAAACCCGATGGACTCTACTATTGTTAGGCTATGTCTACACAGCACTGGATTCTCAGCAGATTCAGTATGTAAAACCCACCGAAAATCTGTCTGTACCCAGCGATGTGTAGGCCGCAATGAAATTTTTTTTTCCAGTTGGTTTGAAAATCTGCCAGATTTTCAAACCTGCTGGATCTTCCGCAGAATTGCAGATTCAATCTATGGGACCGATGGCCGTTCTGAAAAACCGACTGCCTTTTTTAGCACAAATGTGCCAAAAAAAGTGGCCCAGCAATGTTAAAATACTGTCCGTTTTTGTATGCTTTAAATAACGGGGCGAACATAACCTAAATAGGGACCACAGGTACCGTTGTCTGTCATGTGATGGATCCAGCACTGTCGTCGGTTCATTTTTTGTCTTATGATAATCAAAACCCCAAAATTGGGGAACAGGCCTTCAAAAATACTGTAATTTTTTTTAGGTCTGGGGGAAACACCAAAAGTTTTTTTATTTGCACTGTTTTATTTTTTTTGTTTTACCCCCCTGTTTGTTTGTTTTTTTCTTTAGAAATTTATTGTAACCTTTGCTACATGTATTTGGTAAATTTGGAAAGTGTCATAATTATTTTGACTGGTTTTTAGTATCTTTTAAATTTGGGAAAATTTAGGGGGCGCCTGTAGGGTCCGGGTTATGTAACAAATTTTACAGTTGCCTTTTCATTGAATAGATCACCGCATGTATTGTGTTCCTGAACCTTACATAAAATGAGTTCTTATTCCTTCCTAACTTTTCCATCTGTTTTCCACTTTCTTCCTCCTAAGACCCTTTTGCCCCATCTGAAGGTAGTGCAGAAGCTGCTCCTGAACTGGACCTTTTTGCTTTGAAGCCAGCTGAAAGCAGCACTCCTGTAGTTACCCCTACGACTAGTACAACCACTGCTAGTGCTGCTCTCGCCACTACTCCTTCTCCTCCTCCTCCTACTCCTGCTGCAGCAGTTGCTCCTACTACTACAACTGCTACTACCACTACCACTGCTGCCACCACAACTGCCAGCACTACCACAACAACTACTGCTCCTCCTGCTCTAGATATCTTTGGTGGTAAATGACTTTGTGGGTTTTTGATTGATATGTGTTTTTGTTTTTCTCTTCTTTTTTTCTTTCTTTCTTTCTTTTAGTCTAGAGATGATTCTGTTGTTATTGCTTCCTTTTTGTTTTCTTTTCCCATTCATCGTAATATCCAGTTGAGCTTCCTGGCTTCAGTTATTTTTGAGACAGTGTTTAAGACAGACATGAAAATCTCAAGTTGTAATATATCACATACATTGTAATGATGTAGTAAAGCATTACTACAGTTGCTTACTAAAATTGATGTTTCTATATAGATTTGAGGAAAGCAAAAAAAAAACAAAAAACCTGTAAGGTACTTCGTGAATTGTCATCCTGTACTGGGTGACCAAATCCTTGATTCAAAGCTTGGCGAAAATAAAAACTCCGGATCCACACCCCCAATATCTAAAAAACAAGCAACATTTTAAAAAAAATCTAATGTTCAGTCAAACCTCACTACTGTTGATTAAAGGGAAGAAACCTATGCTGCCCCCGTCCAGAATCAAATTTTAAAAAATGACATGGAGTCCTACTTTATTACAGGCATCCCGGGCTTACACCGTTTGATTTACACTGTCCCTATTACAAACAAGACTTTGGGGGCAGTGGCACTTGTATTCCCATGTTCCACCCAGATAGTACTGTAAAACAACAATTTCCCCCAGCATGCCAAGAAACACATAGGAAAATGAGGTCAAAGGGGGGCATGTCAGAAAAAACAAATGTAAAAACCCTTCCCCTGCACTAATAAACAAAAAAAAAAAAAAAAAACTTTGGCGGGAGTTACTTTATAAATATACCCTTTCCACTTCCAAAAAATTCAATTTTAAGAACAAACCTAAGACCCCCCCATTCAAAACCCGGGGCCCTCCTTATGGAAAAAAAAGGGGGGAAAATAGCATAAAGTGTATAGCCACCTTTGAATTCTATATCAGAAAAAACGACCTCCAACCACTAAAAAAAACAAAAAGCGATCCGCATAAATTATCCCTTCACTATCAAAAATTTACTTTGAGGTACAATTTAAAATTCTTATCTGACTCTAAAATGAAGTCCATGGCTACAAGGATCTGCACTATGGTGATAAGATGGAACTTGGGGTTTCAAAGTCGGGATTATCTGTATGTTTTTGATACAAAAAATCTGTTTGTCGAGATTAACGCAATGTTCTTTGCATCCTTTTCCCCTATTCGAAACAGATTGCTCATTCACTTTCTGCTGTTCTAAGCACCATTGAAGAAATAACGTTGCTTGTATTTGGTCTTAGATTTATTTGAGCTTTTTGGGATGGCTGCGCCCAAGCCAAAGTTACACCTCATAGACCTTTTGGAAACAGGTAAAGCATGACATCTTTTTCATTCACATTTTGGCTCCATGAATTGTTTCTGCACTTCTGATTTTTCTCATTGCTTTAACTGACTCCGCTCTTGTTTTCCTTTGCTTTGGGAAGATGCTTTCTCATCCCCACCGCATGGGCCTTCCCTGTCCCCGAATTTCCCCTCACGAGACCTCTTATCGGTAAATGCTTTTTGGGAAAAGGCACTTGAATGATATGTAGGCCTAATGGATAAGCAACAGTTGGCCATGCCTGTGCTGTTAGGGTTTTGTAAACCCATTTTATCTTGTATTAACTTCTTCTGGCTGACCAACTGTACATGTTGCTGCCTTATTGCGTGTACCTTACTCACACCTACAATAAGTAAAAAATCGCTGCAAAAACATTTCACTCCTCTGCTTTGGCCTTTTACTTTAAGACGTATGCCGAATTTTAAATCTGTTACAGCTCAGAATACTTCACAGAAATCATTGCATATTGACTGAGTTGTCATTGCTCCAGTTGAGGATGCATGCTAAATGCGTAATGAAAATGGGCTCTGCCCAAGGCAACTGTACTTTCCCGGGCCCATTCGCATATTCGGCTGAAAACCCCCAAATTTCCCCCATCATTGCGCAGAGACAGTTAATGAAATTTCTGTTGTATGACCAGCTCCATTTTCTACTGCTTTGAAGTACTAATCTTTTCTGAGCCCAGCAGTCTTGTTCAATATTTCCATCAAGGTCCTTTTGTCATTAAAAATGTTGATTAAGGGCATGAAGGGGTATAGAACAACTCCCACAAAAAAAACGGGAACATTTATTATTTTATGTTGATCATATTTTAAGACAAATTAAACACCTCCTTCTACAGTGAACACATTGCAGGATCAAACACAAAGAGATGCAAGAGGAAACGCTTTGTATTGCTTTTCTTATTAGAAAGTAATGCAAATAATTCTTGTATATGTACATTATACCGAACCTTTCCAATGGAGTTTCCTTTCCCCCAAGTTCTTTTTAAAAATTTTTATGATTTAGATTTCAAAATATACACATATGAGTACTTTTAAGGGGCTTTTTTTTTATCCTTAAAGATGAAGTCCAGGGGAAAAAAAAAATTGTTTTTATATCTCTCTCAAAGCCATGCCCTTTTGTTTTATACTTTCATTAAGTCTTCTGTTGTCTTCCTTCTTTTTCAACAGCTGTTTGATAGGAACCCAAAAAGTATTTGTGGTCAGAATAACAAAAATAAAGGCGGGTTCCAGCCAGGAGATAGTGACCAAAGGTTTAGTGAAAAAATTTCCCCCCCACCTTTTAATCCACACCCCACCGAACCGGTGAAACGGAGGTAACCAAGTTTTAAGTTGGAGCCAAAAATTTTTGACCCTACCACCAAATTGCAGCAAAAAATAACTCTCAAAGGAAGTTTTCCAACCACGGGCCAATTTGAGACGGGGAAAGGAGCCTCTTTCCTTTTTTTGTAAGGGCAGCCCTTTGGGGCCTGCTGCGACCCCTTGCCCCAAAGTTTCCCTACTGGCTTTAAATGTTTTGCCACCTTTGGTTTTAACTTATTTAAAATCCTTTGGGGCCTTTTAATATTTTTTTCCATCTCCCCTTTCCTTTACCTTGACAAAAGGGCATTTCCCCCAAAGTGGTCATATGTTTTTTCTTTTTCGGGCCCTTCCCTGTAAAACCCTAGAGTTTTTCTAAAATAGGAGATGGTTTTTTTAAATATAAAGGGTTTAAACAAATCCAATTAAAATAAAATAATTTATATTTTTTAATAAATTTTTAAATTTTACACCTAAATGCCTGGCCCCATGTGATTGGCGAAGAAATTTTAACAAGTTAAAATTTAAAATAAAATGCATATTTTTGGTTTATAAAAATAATATATAAAATTAATATATTATAAATATAAATATATATAAATTATAATTAAATTTATTAAATTTTTGTCCACAATAAGGAACCCATTTTACATGCAAAAAATGGAGTCTGATTGGTTTTATAAAAATAATATATTAAATAAATATTTATAATTTAAATCACACAAATTTTTTACTAAATGTTTTTTTCTCTTAAACTGGAATTAAAAATGTCAAAAAGTTTTTTATTCAACGGCCAAAATTTTAATTAGGCCAATTTTTTGTTAAAAGCGGCTTAACCGGCCCCACAACCAAAAAGGACATGGTTTGGGGGGGTTTTTTTTAAAGTTTTTTTTTTAAAAAGGGGGGCTTGGCCAAAAAAAGGGGGCAAATTTTTTCTTCTTTTAAAGGGGGCCCCCCCCCCTTTTTTTTCTTTGGCCCCGGGGCCCCCCAATTCAAACCCTTCCGGTTTTCCCTTTTTTCCCCCCAGTGCGTAAGTGACGGAAGATGCCCCCCTTCTTTCCACAGGGCGTACTGACGGGGAAAAGAGGCAAGAATTAAAAGAGTTTTGGGCCGTACTACGGGCATATTTCAGAGCAATTACGAACCGAAATACGGACCGCAAAAAACGCCGGTTTAAATACCTTGGGTTTCTTTGGTTTTGTTTGCTTTTTTTTTTTTTTTTACCTAGAAACTGCATCCTGTTGCCATGGACTTTGTTTGGTATTGCAAGTTATTCTCATTTTAAGTTAATGAGACTGGATTTCAGTGCCAGACATTGCAAATGAACAGATGTGGTACTGTTTTTGGAAAAATGCAGACCTTTGTTCTAATCCAAGACGATTCCCTCTCTTTTAACTAAATAAATTGAAATACTACTAAAAAAAGTTTTATTTTTAAAATAAAAAGGGCCTTTCAGTAAATTTTTAACAACTTAAAGAGGTGTTCTAATTATGCTATTTCACAGAGCCTGCTCTTCACACTACCCCTTCCCGTTTTTGGGTGTGGGGGTTCTAAGCAGGGGTGCCATTTCAGCTCCGCTTTTCAGCCAGTCTGTTTAGGGACATTAGTGAAGGGGGTGTAAACAGCACCTAGAAACAAGATCTAAACACAATTTGTTAGTGCCGTTCACACGGTTTAAAATTTTGGGCATGGTTCCACCGTATTCGCGCCGTACTGCGCTGCAATACGCTGGAATCTGTGCCCCGCCTTCGGTAATCCACATTCTCTAGAGAACTATGGGTTTTGTCCCTCCCGCCCGAGAAAGTGACCCGCACATTTTCCCGGCGGGATATGCGCCGGGATAATGGCATTCTATGGGGCCGCGACTGCCGCCCCCGTCCCCCGCCCAATTTTAACCCGGCTTGAAAAAGCCCCTTTTAACCCCGCCTTAGTAACCAGTAAAACAAGCTCGTGCTGGAGCTAAAACCAGCCAGGGGTGACATCACCATGGCGGCCAAACAGCGGAGCAATGAAGCACAGAGAGAGGTCATAACTTTGAGAAGCTTTGTACACAAGCAGGAGAAAGAACTTGAAAAAAAACAAATCAAAACAATGTAAATTAACATAGGCTTAATTTTACCCTTTTGTTTAAAGCTAATCATTGTGGAAAAAAACCTTTAAATGTTTAATTTCATTTCTACCTGAATAATGCCTCGGAGGGTTAACGCTTCAGAAATGTTTCCCAGTTTTATGTTGCCGGTTAAAAGGCAATACAATAAAAACAAATGTGTTTCCTATCGAAACTTGATGTCTGACCCAAATGGTAGTTATGGTGACAGTGAACGTAGGAAGTATTGTCATGGGGATAAGGACCTCAGAGGAGCTGCAAGCAGCGGCCCTGTAACCTCAAGCTTCCTAATATTTTCAGTATCTACTAAAAGGCCTTTTATGTAACATTTCTTCTAACTGCTCTTGTTTAGGGCTTTACCGACAAATTTGTGTGACCGATATAAATGCTAATGCCAGTTTTACAGAGTAAAATATGAAAAAACTATATTTTTTGTAATCACTACAGTGGACACATTTGCAGCCCCAACACCTTTACCCACCGCATCTCCTGCCAAGATTGAACCTGCAGCTGTGATTGACTTATTTGGAGGTGGGTGCACAACTTTTTTTTTTTATCACCACGCACTTAAAGGGGCTGTCCAGTTTATCAAAAATAAAATAATAAAGTATTGCTGGCCAATTTAGAAGCTAAAACCAAAAACTTACCTTCCTTCTCATCTTTGCTCCAGCAATGGGTCTGCAAGGTCTCTCCCCGTTTTCTTTTTTTTTTTCTTCCTGTCTTAACCTTCAACAAAGGTAAACCCCACAATGAATTTGAAAGAGGGCAAGACCGCTACAGGGGTTTCGTCATTATTCAGCCGGAGCCCGGGAAAATTCAAAAAGACCAGGGGAGACCCCTACCCCACTGAACCTGGGGAATGGATAGTATGTTTTTTTTTTGTTTTTTGTTTTTTTTAATACTGAACAGCAGTTCCTCGGACTGGGGTGCTTAGGGGCCACATGTGGAGTTAATTCAGGGGGCACTCCCTTCAGCTACTCTACATGCCTCTTATAATCTGCTTCTTGTCTCTTTCTCTCTGCCTTTCTGTCTCTCCTATGGACATATGTGCTCAGGGGGCCACTGAGTGTTTTCCACTGTGGACCTGATCTTATTTTATTTTTCTCGCCAATATCTTGGGGGCACAGCACCTTGGGGATAGCCCTTTTCCCAGGAGGGGCCGACAACCCCTGTTGGGCCCCCAGATGACTATTCCCCCCCTTGACACCCGCTAATCCTTTTTAAGCCTAGTGTCCCCCTGGAGGGAAACACAAATTTGCAGCTCTGCGATTTTTTTTGTTTCTTGAGTGGGGATTGAGCTCCGGGCTCTCACCTGTTGAAGGACAATAGAGCCTCTGGCTCTCACCTATCAGGGGGGTCGTCAGCGTGTATTTTCACCATGACATTGTCCCACCCAAGGACATCAGGAAACCCTTAGTTTTTTTAGCTGCTCAAAAAAAGTACCCAAAACCCCCCGCCCGGTCTTTTTTTTTTTTTTTTTTTTTTTTTCGGATGCCGTTAGCCTAACCTTTGGGTGCATGGTACCAAAGGGGTGATGCTGCGACGCCTGAAGACTTCGGATAGGTGAGTACCTATCCTCCATTTGGGTGTAATCAAGGGTTTCCATTTCTTCATGGAGTTGGAGTGCCTCAAGAATTCTGTTTTCCTGCAGCCCCCCAGTGGCGGTTAACCCAGCCTTAGGGGACCTTTCAAGGGGTGGGAGCACGTTCCCCCACTTGGCCTGGCTGGTGCTAGACAGCAGGGCAGGCTTGGCCTGCTGCGCCGGTTTTGGACAACCATGCGGTACTGCAGCATTTCCTCCGCGGTACCGCACATCCGGGTATGGCACTGTCTGCTGGGGGTAGGATGATTGCCCCCAGGGTTTCGGGAACCCCTTACCCGCCTTGCTGCTCCAGAGCCATTTCGACGGTCCGAACCGCAGCCGTGATTTCAAGTTTAGCCCCTGTCTTCTGGAGCCTCAATTGGTTCCAGGCCCCTCACAGGACGGGGCAGGACCTCCGGCTTATGTGGGGCGGGGAGGGGGCCTAATTGCCATTTTCCACTGTTTTGCATTCTGGCTGCTTGCTGCATGTCTTCTGGCTTCCGTGAAGGATACAGCATCTTGGGGTGGTAAGTTGGCCTTCTTTGGGCCATCTATCCCTGTCCCACACATATAGCAGCCACTTCCCTGTCCAAGAATGAGGGGTCAAAGCAGTCCACGTCCAAAGCAATGGCGACTTATTTCGCCTGTGCCCGTTGCCACAAGAAGTTCACTTGTGGCCAGCCCAGTGCACTTTGTGTAGCTCCTCAGCCGACCATTGCAGGGATCGACCCCGCCTGCCAGGAGTTGGTGGCCCATTAAGGGGCCACGTCTCTCTCACTAGCAGTTGACGACCTGTCCAAACTCTCCCAGGTTATGGCTTCGGCCATAGAGCATATGTTGTCTCTGCTTGCTGCCCAGCCTAGCACCTCCCATAATCGTGTGCCCGAAGCAGCCCGAATAGAGGGTTCGCTTAAGAGGGTTACAATTCACTCTTGCTCGTTGTCACCCGAGCTCTCTCCGGACAGACAGTGGACGGAGACAGAAGCTCGATGACAGTGTACAGCTTTTTCATGTGTGGACTCCTCTGTTTCTGACTCTGAGCCAGAGAGAGGTCCAAGCCCTTATCCGGGCTTTTAGAGACTCCATTAATGTTAGATTTGAGGATGTCTCAGCCTCCCAGGAGGGAGTTTTGTTTAAACGCAGCAGGTGGTATTTTTTGGGTTTTCCCCACACACCCGTTTTTGAGAATCTCATCCTGACAGCGTTTTTTCCCCCACCAATGGTTTAAATACTCTTGCCCTTTTTTTCCGGGGAATCGGGACAAAGTTGCGAGGTCCCTCTGAATCCCCATCAACGACCACGAAGTCCACGGCAACCCTCTCCGGATCTGCAGCCCTTTTATGACACACAGAACGAAATTTTTTGACTGTTTTTGTAAAATTGCTTTTGAAGCGACCGGGGCGACCATGCACCTGCATTTTCATTTTGGGCAAAAGCCGCAGGGTGGGGTCTAACGCTGCAGAAAGGGATGTGGGCTGAAGCCTACAGAGGAGTTGTCTTCCCAGCCCACAGGTGCCACGAAGTTTTTGGTGAGACTTCTATGAGTCACCCATTAGCGGCTAGATGTCACCAATCAGTCCCCGCTAGTCTTTAGTTAAAATTCGGGTTCCTTCATTCTCTGGGCAACTTTTGGGGAACGTTTAACGAATAATTTTTCAAGGCAATGGGGTCACAGTACTCTCCTCCCTCAAAATGAACGAGCACGGCATCATTCACTTTAAAAAAAAAAAAAAAAAAAAATGCCCCTTTTTAGCCCTTTTTGGGGGTTTCCCCACTGCCCAAGAAAATTCCTGCTTCTGGGGGCCAAGTTCCCTCAGCCGACCCCGTCATCCGCATTTGCAACGCCCAAAGGTCCTCCACCAAGCGCACTTGTCTAAAGCTTGCCCCCACCCCCAAATAACTTCTTGGGGGGGAGGCTGTCTCCTTTCATTTCAGGACTTTAACCCTGGCCCCCAGGACGCAACCCTGGTTGGCAAGTCCGATACGTTCATTCATTCCCCCAACAGTTTTTTTTTTTTCTTCCTGCCGCTTTTCTGGCTCGGGGCTCACATTTTTTTTTAGGCAATCCACACCCTCCTTCTTCAAGGGGTAATCATGCCGGTCCCCGAGTTCGAGTGTTTTCGAGGTTTTTAGTCAAACCTTTTTATGGTCCCCAAGAAAGACAGCTCAGTAAGGGCAGTGTTGGACCTCAAGGCGCTCAACCGCTATGTGAAAGTTCCCGGTTTTCCACATGGAGTCGCTCCAGTTGGTGTTGACCACTCTGGAGCAAAACGAGTTTCCTCAAGGACGCTTATCTCCATGTTCCAGTTGCCCTGGCCCACCAGTGGTTTCTGTGTTTTGCAGTAGGTCTACAGTATTTTCAGTTTGGAGATCTTTTGTTCGGCCTCGCAGCTGCACCAAGAGTTTTCACAAAGGTCCTGGCGCCCCTAATGGCGATCCTGCGCATCAGTGGCGTGACCAGTATTCCCTGGACACTCTTCTAAAGAAGGCTCTCTAGACACCTTAGTGCGTTTCGATTGGATAGATAACTACAACAAGTCCTGTCTGATCCCATTTCAGAGAATGAAATTTCTGGGGATAATTCTCGACACTCGGGTTTCTTCCACTAGGGAAAATCCAGCGGTTACAGTCAGGCATTTCTCTACTTCAGAAATGCACCACATATACTCTTCATACTTGCATGCAGGTTCTCGATAGGATGCTGGTTGCCTTCGAGGCCGTGCCCTTTGGGCAGTTTCATTCTCGCCTTCTGCAGCAGGCAATCCTGTCTTGTTGGGATGGGTCTCCAAAGTCTCTGGAGTGATTGGTCTTCCATCACAGGTCCAAGCCAACCTCGGCTGGTGGCTAGTGTACCCTGCGTTATTTCAGGGGAAGTTATTTCTGTCCCCGCAATTTGGCCCTGATTTTTTATCCCCCACGACAGGAATCCAGTCGTCAAATCAATGTTCTAGAACTCGGAGCCATTTTCTTTTCGCTTTCGCATTGGTCCCCTCTCATTCAGGGTCACCAAATCTAAATTATCAGGGTGGCAACAGGAGGCGGGCGGCTTTTCTGCAAGCTTCAAGCATCCTTCGCTGGGTAGAGCGATCAGTACCAGCCCTGTCGGCAATTTTCATTCCAGGGGTGGAAAACTGGTTGGCCGATCATCTCAGTCGAGCAACGGTCGATCCCGGGGAGTGGGCTCTTCTACCAAAGGTTTTTCACCATCTTTGCCAGAAGTGGTACATGACAGACGTCAATCTGTTTGTGTCGTGCCTCAATCATCAACTCCCGAGTTATGTATCCAGGGAAAGGCTGAGTCCAATATTTCACCCCTTAGTATGCTCTACTCCAAAGGCGCTGTCTTTTCTGCAGTCAGGCCTTGGAGCTTGAGCTCAGCCTTTCCTCCCTGAGAGGTCAGATTTCTGCCCTCTTGGTTTTGTTTCAGTGCACGTTGGCCTCCCGCTCGCAGGTTAAAACCTTTATACAGGGGGTTGCACATTCCGTCCCACTAGTTCATAAGTCTATCGAACCATGGGATTTAAATCCTTGTTTTGAAGGCTTTGCAGTCTTTACCTTTTGGACCATTACAGGAAGTTTCTCTACATTTTACTTTCATGGAAAGTGGCTTTCCTGGTGGCCATCACTTCCATTCACCGAGTATCTGAACTGGCGGCTCTATCGTGTTAATCCCCTTTCTTGGTACTCCATAAGGACAAGGTTGTCCTATGTCCCATTCCTTTGTTTCTCCCTGAGATGGTTTCATCTTTTCATATCAATGAGGACATAGTTCTGCCCTCTTTTTGCCCCTCAACCTCTAGAGCAGTCATTACATTGTTTGGATGTTGTAAATGCTGTTCGGATCTACCTCTCTGGTACGGAGCCCTTTAGGCGCTCCGAGGCCCTCTTTTTCATTCCAGAAGGTCCGCGCAGGGGCCTGGCGGCCTATAAGGCCACTGTTGCCAGTGGATCCGGTCTGCAGTTTCGGAAGCTTATCTGTCTAGGGGGGGGAACACCTTCAGTTTCAGGTCACTGCTAATTCCACACGAGCGGTTGTCGCCTCCTGGGTGGTTCGAGATCAAGGATCATACTTTTTCTAAGTTCTGCCAAATCCATACCTGGGCCTCGGCCGTAAGGTTCTTCAGGCATCAGTGTGATAAGGGCTGCCACTGCTGTGCAATTTTTTTAATTGTATCATTGGGGACTGCTCTTGGACATCCCAAGGTGCCGTTTCCCCCAATGATATTGACGAGAAATTTGTATTTTTGTATTTACCGTAAAATCTTTTTCTCGTCCGATTCATTGGGGGAGACAGCTCCTTCCCTCTTTTTCTTTTCTCATGGAATTGGATTTTTGGTTTATCTCTCAGCTACGAATTTTGTACCAACTGATCAGCCTGGTGTCAGCAGAGGGGATATAGTCCATCAGGGCGGGCCCAACCCGTTTGGTCCACCTAGTGTCAGCCTCTTAGGACCAGGGCCTATACACAAGGTGCTGTGTCCCCCAATGAATCGACCGAGAAAAGGATTTTACGGTAAGTACAAAAATCTGAATCTTAACAAACTGGAGAACTCTGTCAGAATAACTACAGTTTGTTACTACTTACAAGAGTTCTCTGTTTTAGAAAAAGCTCATCAGCAGGTTGGCGTGTATCGCTTTCTGAACCCCCTTTTTTCCAGCACCGCCATTGCTCTCAACTTATGAGGTTATGATTATTTTTCATTTGACCCTCCAGCTATTTCTGGACTTCAGTAGTCTCTTCCTGGATTAATGGTATGTGACTGCTGAGGCCAGGGATTGGCTGCAGTGTCATATGACCACTGATCATAACTTAACTAGCGGGCGTTCTGGGACTGGTGCTCTGGAACAGAGTGAGTTTAAAACCTCCGTGACCAGTTGATAAGCCTTTTCGAAAGATGGAAAACTCCCTTATGAGGTTCTCAGAGGTCATATACTCTTGTAATATTCAAGTTTTGCCGTTACCAGAATTCTCTGAGTTCAACACCCGTTGAGCGGTCATTACATTGTTTGGACGTTGCCAGGGCTGTTCGGATCTACCTCTCGGTACGGAGCCCTTTAGGCGTTCTGTGGCCCTCATTGTCATTCCAGTGAATACTGACCGACTGCAGCGTGTACACCAGACTCCGGTTACTGACCGACTGCAGCGTGTACACCAGACTCCGGTTACTGACCGACTGCAGCGTGTACGCCAGACTCCGGGTGCTGACCGACTGCAGCGTGTACACCAGACTCCGGGTGCTGACCGACTGCAGCGTGTACACCAGACTCCGGGTGCTGACCGACTGCAGCGTGTACGCCAGACTCCGGTTGCTGACCGACTGCAGCGTGTACGCCAGACTCCGGTGCTGACCGACTGCAGCGTGTACGCCAGACTCCGGGTGCTGACCGACTGCAGCGTGTACGCCAGACTCCGGGTGCTGACCGACTGCAGCGTGTACGCCAGACTCCGGGTGCTGACCGACTGCAGCGTGTACGCCAGACTCCGGGTGCTGACCGACTGCAGCGTGTACACCAACGTCCGGGTGCTGACCGACTGCAGCGTGCACACCAGACTCCGGGTGCTGACCGACTGCAGCGTGTACGCCAGACTCCGGGTGCTGACCGACTTCAGCGCGTACCGCCACGTTACTGCCCAGCGCGTACGCCGACCCGTACTGACCACTGCAGCGGTACGCCACGCTCCGGTGCTGACCGACTGCAGCGGTACGCCACGCTCCGGGTGCTGACCGACTGCAGCGCGTACGCCACGCTCCGGGTGCGACCGAACTGCAGCGCGTAGCTGCACACGCTCCGGGTGCTGACCGACTGCAGCGCGTACGCCACGCTCCGGGTGCTGACCGACTGCAGCGCGTACGCCACGCTCCGGGTGCTGACCGACTGCAGCGCGTACGCCACGCTCCGGGTGCTGACCGACTGCAGCGCGTACGCCAGTCTCCGGGTACTGAACGACTGAAGCGCGTACGCAACACTCCGGGGGCTGACCGACTGCAGCGCGTACGCCACTCTCCGGGTGCTGATCGACTGAAACAGTTGCAGATGCTGAAGTCCTCATATGGGGCTCAGCTGAACAGAATTTCTACTCAAAGTACACAAGTAGGCAATTAGTTATAGTGGTATATTCACACAGCATTTTTGAATATGTTTTTGGATACGTTATCGATCAGAGAAACCTATTCAAAAACGCATCCAACACGCACCGAAAGTGTGATGCATGTTTGGATGCGTTTTGGCTGCAGCACTCTATAATTTTAAATAGAGTGTATGATACATAAAAGGAATCAATAATTGACTTGTCAATTCTTTGAACGGATCTGAAAGACGCTTCAGAAAGACGCGTGTAAAACATGCATGGGCAATCACTCGTCTGAACACCGATGCACGTTTTACATTGAAACTAATGTAAATCACACTGCACATTGTTAGATGCGTGTTTGGGTCTGTTTTTTAATCTGGAAAACAAATCCAAACATGCATCTAAAAAACGCTGTGTGAACATCCCCTATGTCATAAAATAGAGAAGTACCCCAACCGGTGTTCCCTGGAATATATTCAGCAATTTTGTAGAGGTAGCAGCATCAAGATCTGTCATACTTGATGTAGAAATTGCATTCTATTGGAACTTTACCCAAAGATGCTTGTCAAAAACTCTGTGACTGAAAAATGATTTTTGAAAATAATTGTAGTTTGATTTAATTGACCATTCATATTAGAAGTAGAAGTAGGGATTCAGTCATTACAGGGGTTTTCCAATGGTAATAAATTTGGGAATTGAAAAGTTAGAAGGAATAGTCATACTCTCTAACTTCTGATTAATCTATATGTACTAAAGTGAAAATCCTTTTTTAACGTGACCCTTCCAACATAGTTTAACTCTCCCAGGCTTCTCTTTTAGTCACAAGTTGGATCACAGCTCATAGTTCTGGATAGGGGAAGTCCCTGCTGGAAATGTTTTCATGTGTGGAAAGATCCAATCCTATTATACAGATATCATGAACATGGGATGGACAGGTTCTTAGGCATAATTAGACTGGTTATGATCTTTCTTGAGGACTTAAAGGGGTTGTCTCACTACATTGATTCATCTTACCGCAGTCCTGTTTTCTTGGTTTCACTTTGAATTCAGGGGCGTGTTTACTGGCTTCCATTAGGCTGCAGTAGAAGCCTGGTCTGTAGCTATAGCAACCAGTGCTGGCAGCCTATCATGAGGGATCAAACAGGTCTGTAGCTATACCGACCTGAGGAGCTGATGCGGTCCATACAAGAGGGGATATCTCGGAATAGTTAGGACACTGTTAATGGACATATTTTGCAACGTGACTTGGTTTTGCACGATCAGTAACATACAAAGCCATCCTCATGGTGAGACAACCCCTGTATGTACATATGATATACATAAATGTCACTAATAATAAAAAAGTTGATTTTTCGCCTAATTTCCCCATTAGCTAGGTTCTACGTTACAAACTGCAGTAGTGATATCTTAAGATTTGACCTCGTTCTTTACTAGTCTTTCTCTTCATAGTGAGACTTGTCATATTGCATGCAACAAAGCTTGGTGCTGTATGTCATTTGGTGATCTTTTACTCTGTTTTATACATTATCAATCTGATTTGACAGATGCTTTTGGAAGTGTAACTGAACCACAGCCTGCAGCTTTGGCACCTACGAGTTCATCAGCTTCTGCAGATCTTCTGGCTGGTAACATTGCTAAAACGGTCTTTTAAAATCTGCTCTAATGCTTTGCAGCAGCCATTTTTGTAAAAGTAACCCCAAAGCTGAAATTAATACTGCCAATTCCATGATTCATGACAGTGTCATTTTTCAAGCCTATGTACCTGTAGTTATGTGTCGATTGATAAGTAATATATGTACCATCAATTTGTTGTCATTCTGTATGTCTGTTCAGCCCTTTTCAGCCTTAGAGGTTGCACAGTGCCACACTAGTCCAGAGGTTGTGTGTAGTATTGCAGCACCGTCCTATTCACTTTAATAATTTTATGACCCCATATCATTGTGTGGAATTCAAAACCTTGTAAAATATTTGAATTAATTCTACAATTGTCTGTATGGTCTTATTTATTTAAAGGGTTTGGAGGGTCATTTATTACACCGTCTCCAGCACCGATCGCCCCAACACAGAACACCCTAATTCAGCCGAGCTTTGATGCTGCCTTTGGAGCCAACCAGCCAATTACTGCCACTGCCCCTCCTCCGGCTACAGCCTCCGCGACATCTGGCAGCACTTTTGACGCTTCAGGTGAGGCTTAAGATATAGTAAAGCATAAAGTGTTAATGAATAAATTGTGCTTTCAAAAGCTAGCTAAATCCCAGGTAGTAAAAGCTTAATCTAATCTGTTTTTACTTCAATACAGGATTTCTGAATAAAAAGCGGAGGAAAAAGACAAAACTTAAACTGAAAGTAGTGCTGACCCCAACCATATACAGTGATTGAAAGTTTGCTCTGTATACAAATACTGATGCAGGGAAATCTGTCAATCGCTGTATGTGGACGGAGTATGCAGGATTCCTATGGTATCTTAAAGGAGTTGTCTCATTACAAGTTTTCAGCCTACTTCAATGTTTCTGGCAGCAAAGGATTTTTTAATTCAGGGGCGTGCTTCTTGTCTGCCTATTATCCTCCCTCTCCCCCCCCCCCCTCCCCTCAGCACACAGAAAGCTCTCCTCCATAAATTCTATACAGCAGGGAGAGAGCGAGGGGGTTTGCTGCCAGGGTTAACCCTTTGTGTGCCTGCCTAGATCAGCTGCACTGTCAGCTCCACAGTCAGGAGACAGGAGAGGGCTGATCTATGAGTGTTGAGAGGTCTGTGAAGCTGTGTATGCTAATAGCAGAGCAGGGGGGATGTAAGTGTTCCTATACCTTAGCATACAAATCTCCATCTCAAGCAACAACAAACAACCCCTATCAGAACAGACACAGGGCAGCTGTGAGTTACTATAATCACAATGTGTTACTAATACAGCAGAGCATGAACCATTCACATGCCCCCCTGATCTGTTCTATTAGTATAGTCACAGCTCCACAGACACATCATGATTATAGTAACACACTTCACTGCTGTCACATCTATTGATCAGCCTCATCTCTGCTCTCTTCAATCTGTGTAGAGAGCAGGAGGGAGCAGGCACACACAGGGTTAATCCACACAGAAGCCAGAGCCCTCCCTTCCCTACAGAAGCATACTGTGCGGGAGGGGCTCTGTGCTCTGACCTGTATTCAGAAGCTGATGAGTTGCCAGCACTGACAGCCAGTGAGATAAAGATCAACAGATTGGCTGCTATAGGGATTTCATAAGCTGATGCACTACTACTAACAGGGATAACTCAAAATCAATAGGACATTTGTAATGAACATATATTGCAAAGCTGCTTGTTTTTTAAAGATCTTTTAATTAAAACCCATTCATTGTAGCGAGACAACCCCTTTAAGGCCGTGTCTGCACAGCACAGGTTTTCCGTCGGATTTTCGGCAGTTTTAGTATTCTAAAAACCGCTGAAAATCTGACGGAACACTGTGCTGCATAGACAGCAGTGAAAAACCTGTGCTGTAGTCTATACAGCACAAGTTTTTTATCATTGCATGTTGCATATTCCGCCGGATTCTGCTCAGATTCGCCGTTGGCTCCGTAAATTGAATATTCGGGACTGATGGCAAATCCAAAAACCAACCGTGGCTTTTGCGCGAATCTGTGCCAAAAAACGCGGTCCAGCAATGACAAAATGCCATCCGATTTCCAACAGTATTTTGTCATATACTGTGCAGGCCTAGTCTAAGGGGTCCGGTCCGGATTTCATCTTTTTTTATGCAGAAAACCTGATCCATGTCCTGTAAACCTATATATCACAGAGTTCAGCTTCTCTCCCTCTATCACATCCTGCTCTCAGAGCAGCATAAACCACCTGACAGGTTTCCTTTAAATTTTTAACTTTTATGGGGCAAATACATGTATGGAAACAAAACGATTATCAGTATTTAGAACGCTCAGAAAGTGGCAGCCTATAAACTTTTTAGTTTGCTTGATAAACCTTCAAACACGGACAACTAAGTTTTCTGGTAAACCTTTTGTATCTTTGGATATATTCATCAACAAGTAAGTAGACCGTCAGATCTTGAAGTTGGTGTGTTGGTAGTAAATAAGCAAGACGTTGGATAGGTAAGTACTCCATCTTCTCCTGTATCGGGCACGCTCTTCTTGTGCTTGCAGTCTCTTCAGCGTCTCCCGGCAGGTGGCCAATCCTTTTTTCTCCATTGCCGTGGTACCCCAGATTCTATTTCCTCCATGTCTTCCAGAGGAGCCCCTGGGCCTTTTAGTGCCATTTTTAGCTCTGGTGGCCTGTTGCACCGCTTCTGCCTCTGCAACACCTTCTGTGCCTTTGGCCCATCCTCTATCCCATCGACAGGAAGTGGGAAGGGGCCTGGCAGCTCGGGTTTTCCCCTAGGTAGACTTTGGATGTCATCTTGCTGGTAATACACATCTGGTTTCTCCAAGGCATCTCCTGGTTCTCTTGGATACAGGATACAGCACCTTTGTTGTGGTAAGCTTACCCTTTGAGCCATTTGTCTCCTACTCCGCACCCTCTGGTCACCATGTAACTTTCCAAGGATGATGCACCAAAGCCACCGGCTTCCCAAGCAGTCATGACTTATTCTGCCTGTGCCCACTGCCATATTAATTTTGAGTGCGGTCAGGGGTTGCAACCCCAAAATGGCACTCACTAGCGTGGGGGACCTTTCCAGGCTATCCCTGGTTATGGTCTCTAACGCCACAAACCGTGTGGCGTCTCTGCTTGCTGTCCAGCCAAGCACTTCCCAGTGCCCTGCGCATCCTGAAGGGATGGTTCGCATAAGAGAACTAGAGTTCTCTCGTCCTCTGTGTCTCTGTTTCTAATAGGCGACTTAGTACCCTTTTTCCTTTTCCTGAGAAATTAGTGGCTAAGTGGACAGGGGTTCCTTTCGTTGATGAACCGGTTTCACGAGATTACGCTGACAAGTGGATTGATGGTTTGTGGAAATCCGCTTTTGAAGCTTCTGGGGCAGCCCTGTAGCCTGCCTTTGCTTCCGCCTGCTGATCATCAAGGTCTGCACAGTGTGGGCCAGACAGCTTCAGCAGGGGCTATCGTCTAGCACTTCTACAGAAGACCTATTGAAACTTACGTCCCAACTCTTATATGCCGTTAAGTTTGTGAGGCCTTAGATTTCCAATTCGTGGCTCTGCCATTCGGCCTCACTACAGCACCAAGGGTCTTCACCAAAGTCCTAGCACTTCTTAGGTGATTCTTTGCGTCAGGGGGATTGCCATTATCCCTTACCTAGATGATCTTGTTATAAAGGCTCCATCACGAAGCATCAATCTGGACAACATCAGGATACCGTAACTAGCTTCGAGTGGATTGTCAGTTGCGACAAATCTTGCCTAGTCCAGTCCCAGCAGATTGGAGTTCCTAGACCTGATCCTAAAAACACATTCAACCAGAATGTATCTTCTGCCAGCAAAGATTCATCTCTTATGGTCAGGCGTTTCTTATTCAGAAACACTCCCTATATACACTTTGCACTTGCATGCGTGTCCTGGACACATGCGAGTGCCGTTCACACAGTTTCATTCTAGCTCACTGGGACAGCTCCCTATTTTCCCTGGACAACAAAATTCTGCTTCCATCCCAAGTGTATGTCGACCTAAACTGATGGCCGGTGTCTCCTGTGCTACTTCAGGCGAAGTCCTCTCTTCCTCTGCAGTGGCTGATCATCACCATGGATACTAACACCTCGGGGTGGTGAGCCGTGTTTGGCTTCCAAACAACTTAGGATCTGTGGTCTCCCAAAGAATCCCGTCTACATATCAATGTTCTGGAACTCGGGGGCCATTTTCCTACAGCTCTCTCATTGGTCTGCTCTTCTTCAGGGTCACCCAGTTTGGATTCAGTCCTTAGAGCACTACTGCAGTGGCTTATCTGAATCATCAAGGAGGCACCACATGCAGTGTGGCTTTCTTGGAGGCCTTGATGATCCTCTGCTAGGCAGAATGCTAGATTCCATCCTTGTCAGCGATTTTCATTCCAGGTGTGGAGAATTGGGAGTGGTTTCTTCTGCCAAAGGTGTTGCCTCATTGCCGAAGGTGGAGCACGCAAGACGCTGATCTGTTCGCATCCCACCTCAACTATCCGTTCCTGAATTCTATATCCAGGTCCCGAGATCTCCTGACTAGCCATAGACTCAGTTTGCGCTGGTCTACCTTTTCCACCCTCTTCCCCTCCTTCCTCGAGTGCTCAAACACCTCAAGAGCAAGAGGGTTCCAGCCATACTCCTCTCTCCAGTTTGGTCCTGCAGGGCCTGGTATACGGATCTCATCGCCCTGTTGCCAGATGTCCTGTGGCCTCCTTCCCCAAGGTTCTCTAATCCACCCCACTTTACCTCAGCTGCATATGACTTCATGGCTGTTAAAACCACAATTTTAAAATCGGGGGAGTCTCTCGGGCTCTGCGATTTAGACCATGATTTAGGCCTGTGAGTCGCAGTCAGCCCAGATTTATTATCGTACCTGGAAAGCCTTCTTTGCTTGGTTGAGAGTTGCGTGGTTTTCACCAATTTGGTTTTTCTACCCCGCGAGTGCCATTTTTCCTCCAGTCAGGTCTGGAGCATGGCCTTGGCCTTTCCTCCTAGAGAGGTCAGATCTGTGCCCTTTCCTTTCTTTTTCAGCGCACCTTGGCCTTGCGGTCGCTCGCCCCATAACATCTGTTGTAGGCTGATCAAGCCATAGAACTTACATTCTGTTTTGAATGCTATGCAAGTTTCATCATTTGAAATGTTGCATGAAGTTTCCATTTGTTTGCTTTCTTGGAAGTTGGCTTTACTGGTGGCCATTACATCCATCCATCCATCTGTGTCTAAACTGGCAGCTCTTTCATGTAGATACCCCTTTTTGGTTATTGATAAGGACAAGGTTGTCATACGTCATGTGCCTTTGTTTCTCCCGAAGGTGGTTTCCCCATTCCACCTTAATAAGGACATAGTGCTGCTTTCATTTTGCCCCTCTCCGTCACATCCTCAGGAGCAGTCTGCATTGTTTGGACATTATCGGACCGTTTGGATCTACCTCACTGCCACTGAATCTATCAGATTGCTCTGACTCCCTTTTTGGTGTTCCAGAGGTCCCACGTAGGGGTCTCTAAGGCTACCATTGCCAGCTGGGTCCGGTCTGCAATTTCAGAAGCCTGCTGGTCAACGGGTGAACCTTTTCTGTTTTGGATTACTGCTAGTTCCACTCGAGCGGTCAGTGCCTCCTGTGCGGTGTGGAATCATGTTTCGGCTTTCCGGGTCTGCAAGGCTGCGACCTGGACTTCAGTTCATATTTACACATTTGGTTTCCTACTATGATGAGGGCCTATACCCAAGGTGTTGTTCCCCTTCTCCCCCAATGAGTAGAGAAAAGGAATTTATGGCAAGTACAAAAATCCAAATGTATTTATTTATTTTTTTTACTTTGACTTTCAGTCCCCCTAGTGCTCTTGACCACTAGAGGGTGCGATTGTCATTACACCCTTTTGCATTGCATAAATAATGCAGAAGGGTGTTTTTAAAGATGGCGGTTTTATAGCTTTCTGCATGTGGAAGTAAGTGATAAAATGGGAGACATGTTGGCAATGGTGCCGATCGGGATGCCATGGTAACCGATCGCACCCTGCAATTTCGCTACAGAGGTGCCGATTGGAGTGGGAAATAGTGCACACATTTTTTTTCAGTTAGACGCCTTGTTGTTTTGAAGGGTTAAGCAGCAGGGAACGGAGCCAGCAAATAGTAGCTGACTACAGTCTTCTATGTAGTGGGATTACAGAGTAATAGAACAGAATAGAATACATAGAACCTTACCGCACCATGATGTAAATTTGTCATGTGTTGTTAAGGGGTTCAAAAGAGGTCTAAGTATGCAGTGGTTAGTGCCTAAAAATGGTGAACCAGCAATAGGGTAATGGGCATACAAGTCTGGTCCCGCAAAAGAACCACAATTAGATAAAATGCTACTTGTTATTGAAAGGTGACAAGACACAAAGGGAATGACATTGGCACGCTAACCAGTTTGTAGCTAAAGTGCCTACAATAGGCATGTGAGCAAACAACTGGATAATGAAGTGATAGAAGAAGGTGGCCTGGTCTGAATAATCATGTAAACTTTTATATCATGTGGATTATTGGGTGTTTGTGTGTCATTTACCTGGGGAAAATATGCAATATGGAAAGAAGACAAGACAGTAGAAGCATCATCTTGTTCTGGGCAATGTTCTGCCTGGGATTCATGTGGGTGTTACTTTGACAATTAAAATCACAGAAAAATTGAACATTATTTACTTAAAAACAATAATTTCAATACTTTCAGCAAGTTATTGCACCCTGCCACACTGCAAAACTTATTCGGGAATGGCATGAGGAGCATGACCAAGCGTTCAAGGTGTTTACGTGGCCTCCAATTTCCTCAGATTTCACTGAGCTCAATTAGGTCACCTGTGGACTTGGGATCTCCTGCTCACATATTCGTGCCACCTACCACAGGAGAGCTACAGAGATCGTATATATTAGAGTTTGTGATACTAAACCAACTACAACCCGTGTAGGCATAAACGGAAGCTACAACATATTGGGGGGGTGGTTTTAAAGTTAAGGCTGATTTATTGTATTTACTATCTGTCCGTTACATAAATGGGTAATGAAATCCAGTAAACCAGAAATATCCATGATCTTCTGTATTAACCAAAGTGCTTTATTTATGAGAATTGGGAAGGCAATAGGTGTTGCCAGCAGGGCCGGACTGGGAATAAAAATCAGCCCTGGCACTAAGCCCCCAGCAGCCCACATACAATATCCACTTACAAAATGTCCCTTGTTCTCGCACCTCGCCACTTTCTAAAATAAACTACACTATAAAGCTGCTTTCATACAGAGTATTTTGGGTGCCTTTTTGATGCGTTTTGGTGCATTTTTGTGCAGAAAGGCAGAGCAGTTAATGCTGAACATTTCTGCACAAAAAACGCATCAAAAATGCACCAAAACCGCTCTGTGTGAGAGCCCCCTACATACAAGCAAGAAAGAAACAGTGGTGCAGAGAAACCCCTCGTCACAGAGTCAGGTGTGCACTTGCTTTACAATCCGGGACAAGCCCACACTGACACTACATAAGCACCAGCATAACCTATAACCCCACCAATCACATCCCCAGTAGTCAGGTCACCATCACATGAATACAGCACTGACTCAACACAGAAGTAAAATGACCCCTGACAGCAGGGACTCACAGGAGACGTCATCTCTGATGGGAGTTGTTCTCTTCTCCTTTTCTTCTGCTTCTGGCCCAAACCTCCATGATGTCTCCCTGATGAGTCGTTCCCTTCCATTTCTTTCTCTGTCCAGTACAGCATGCAATGTCTTCTTCTACCGGTCACTACTCGTCCCTGTAGAATTTACCACAAATACATCTTAGACTCCTCTCTTTTCCAGCACTTTCCTATCAATTCCCCAAACAGCGTATGTTAGACCCTAAAAATTAGAAATTAAAAAATGTCAGATAAGTGGCAAGTAAATAGGTAGATCCCCATTGGGTAGGTAAAAATGGCCTTCCTCCATTAATTTGGTAGGTAGACAGGGCCTACCCCCAGTAACTAGCCAGGTAGCTAGGGCTGCCCCCAGTAGCTAGCCACTTAGCTAGGGCTGCCCCCAGTAGCTAGCCACTTAGCTAGGGCTGCCCCCAGTAATTAGCCACTTAGCTAGGGCTGCCCTCAGTAATTAGGTAGGGCCAGGGCCAGTAAGTAGCCAGGCTGGGCCATTATGTAGGCAAGCAGGGCCAGTATATATCCAGGCAGGGCCAGTATATATCCAGGCAGGGCCAGTATATAAGCAGGCAAGGCCACTTATAGGCAGGTAGGGCCAGTATATAGGCAGGCAGGGCCAGTATATAAGTAAGCAGGGCCAGTATATAAGTAAGCAGGGCCAGTATATAAGTAAGCAGGGCCAGTATATAAGTTTAAACAGGGCCAGTATATAAGTAAGCAGGCCAGTATATAGGCAGACAGGGCCACTTATAGGTAGGCAGGGCAGTATAAAAGTAGGCAGGCCCATTATATGGGCAGGCAGGGCTGATATATAGGTAGGCAGGGCAGTATATAGGTAGCAGGCAGGGCTTATATATAGGTAGGGGCAGTATATAGGTATGCAGGCAGGGCAGTATGGGGCAGTATATAGGTAGGCAGGAAGGGCAGTGTATAGGTAGGCAGGCAGGGCAGTATATAGCCAGGCAGGACAGTATGGGGCAGTATGTAGCCAGGCAGGGCAGTATATAGCCAGGCAGGGCAGTATGGGGCAATATATAGCCAGGCAGGGCAGTATGGGGCAGTATATAGCCAGGCAGGGCAGTATGGGGCAGTATATAGGTATGCAGGGCAGTATATAGGTATGCAGGGCAGTATGGGGCAGTATATAGCCAGGCAGGGTAGTATGGGGCAGTATATAGGTATGCAGGCAGGGCTAGTAGTTTAAAAAAAGTAATAAAACCAATACTTACCTGAAGTCTCTGCCTCCTCTTTCCTCCTCCGGAGCGGCCGCTTACTCCCGGGTGCGGGCCGCGGAGCAGGCGCGCAATGACGTCATCACATTGCGCGCCTGCCCCGCGGCCTCCTGGGAGCTGGACAGACGGGATCAATAGATCCCAGCTGTTCAGCCTCGGCTGCTGCCTGCACCGCGCGGTGCAGGCGGTGGCCGTGATGGCTGCATTGCTGGGTCAGTGACCCGGCCGTGCAGCGAGGGGCGCCTATCGGCCCCCTGGCACAGGGGTCCGGTCGTATATGCGACCATTGCAGCCCCTGTGCGTGCGCCGGCACTCGAGGCCCGCCGGGGGGGGAAACACTGGTCCCCTCGGCGGGCGCTCCGACCCGGCCCTGCGGCCCGGACCCCAGTGGCCCGCCGGGCATATGCCCGGTTTGCCCTATGGGCAGTCCGGGCCTGGTTGCCAGTATCTCCATTATATTCCTGCATTTATTTTTGCTCAGTAGGTTTGAAAAATTGAGTGATTTTGATTGATTGCTAGGATGGAGAATTTACTTGTAATTTTATTGTAATCACAGTTTGCATTACTCTCTAAACTTCAAATAATCTGACATCAGATGAGGTTACTGCAGCATCTTTTCATCTTTGCAAAATTTTGTGTGTAAACCCAGCCTGTGTCCTAGCTGATGTGTAATTTTTTGGCATAAATTCAGCAGCTATCGTAGCTTCGTAGAAATTCTTACCAGTTGCTTGGGTACTAAAAAAACATGTTGCACTATATAGGTCATAGGAGATCCAAAAAACCCATGGTTCTGTGAACTACTTAAGAATACTTAGTGTGTGGGTAGATGAGGACTAATTCACATGGTGCAGTCCAGATGCTTAATGCTTTTAATATTTAGAGTGTTATTTCCATCTTACTGATTAATTTCAAACGTATAAGCAAAGGCGATTAAAGGTTATTACCAATTACAATGTTTTGGTTTTGCTTTCTTTCCAAGTTCTTATCTCCTGCTTGTTGACAGATGGTTTCCTAGGTTTCTGACTACCTCTTTCTGCGCTAGAGGTTTGGCACAGATGGGGAGGTCAAGCTCCTGTGCTGATAAGACACAGCAGGGAGTGTTTATCTTTGTTACTGACAAACATTACCCCTTTAAAACTCTGCAGCCATCTGCACTGCTGTTAAAATCCCATCATCACCAATGTCCCTCTAACAGGCTCAGCTAGGAATAGAAAGCTGAAATATCACTCGATGCTAAACACCCACAGCCTGACCAGGAAATGAGAGCCTGAAGCTGGCTGAGGACAGTATGCTCTGTGAAACGGCCAGATAGGAAAACCCTTTTAAAATCATGAAAAAGAAAAAATGTCAATTGGCTGTGCAGTTTGAAAAACCTCTTAAAGTCCTGCTTTTTTGGTTGCTCAGCTGCTGCTTAGTCCATTTTTATATGACCATTTCTAATTTACCCACATGACTGTAACACCAGATAGAGATTTTTCCCACTTTCAGCTGCATACAGTAAGATTAACAACTGCATAAATATGTACAACTGTAAACACCAGGGAGGTCTTCATCTCAGGTACATGGCCACAGTGCAAAATAAAATACCATACTACCGCATCAGCTCTGACCAAAATTGGTCTTTTTAAATAATTGTTTTCGATATATGACATATTCTACTATTTTGTAGTAAATTCTTTTATTATACCCTATACTTTATATTGTTTATTATCCTTGAACATTTAGTGGTTGCACTTAACATTCGTGTTTGATTTGCATGGCTGCTCGCATGCTTGGGTGATCATGTAGTTCAGGTTTCTGATCATGCTATATGTTTGCATTATGCGTGGCACAAGATAACAAAATGCAGAGCTTTTCTGTGCTTGCTATAACTGCTTGGGCTGTTATCGTGCTATCATTTTGTACTACTTTCATTTTTTTTCTTTTCATTTTGACACTTTCCGTGCTGGGGCTGTGCTGCACTGTTGCTTTGGTGAGTTTTTTTCTCTAAAATCTGTTACTTAGCACTAGTAATACTCCCTTAGTAATAAGTCAGCAGTAAGTGTCGAAAGGTTTACAAAGCTAGAATTCCCTACTATATATGTAGTAAAGAACACATACTAGACAGGTCATTCAACCAGAGGCCTACATCGAGCTCTTATCTAGTGGTTGTCTGACCCAAGCAACCCTTTCTAAGTGTATTAATAATGTCAATGTTACAATATGTCAGTAAATAATATTCATTCAAAGTATGTTTTAGTGGTTTTAAAGATTTATATAGTTCAGATTCTGTTTAAGAATCCGACAGGTATTTTATCGTCTTTCGATAGTTTTGGGGGATGGTTCTGTTCGTGGTTTGCGGATTCACCTTCCCCCTTAACCACTGACTAGCACACCTTCCGCCCGAAAGCCGGGCAGAAGATTGTGCAAGTTCAGAGTTTTTAGGAACACCGGTGGCTAGAAATCCGTCCGTCTGAAAATCCTACTGGGTTTATTTTCTATTAAAGTCTATGAGGATGGTTGCTTGTCAGTTTTCAAATCCGTAAACCATTTGAAAATCCGACGAAAAAAAACCATGCCGTGTGGACTGACCCTAATTGTATCTCTGCTGAAAGAGGCATAAAGATTGTTAAAGGGGTTTTGCCACGAAGTGACTTCCTTACCTGTTATCTGCTCAGGACAGAAGGTAAACAAATCATGCTGTGTCATGAACTGCTGCAGGGCGGAGAGAGGGGGCCTGAGCAGAGCGAGTAAGCAAGGGAGCGTCTGCAATGTTTACTAAGATAATTACATTACAACTAGTGGATTCTCTATACAGCAGAAAGCCTCATACACTGCACATTTCTCCCCAGCCCCTTGCAAGCTCCTTCATGTTCCCTGTCACCAGATAAGTGCAAACACGCAAGCGCAGCCAGATCAGCTCCTGGTCGTGTCTAATGTAAACTTTTAAGTAACTAAGGGCATGTAAAGAAAGCTGTAGCTCTCAGAGGCTTCACTTTTTGTAATCACATATATTTAGAAAAGTGATAAAATACCCATTTTGGAGGATCCTATGTCAACATTACTTTGTGGCAAAACCCCTTTAAGATCCACTAATAAAATGGAAACTGTACATTTTAAGCCAGTCAAACGTTCAGTTAATAAAATGGTTAAAGGAGTTGTCTCACGACTGGATTTCATCCTACCTTGGTGCTGTCCTAAGAGCTGTAGTTTTGAAATCATGGGCGGGAGCACTAGCTTCCTGGAGTCCTCTCCCCCCTCCCTTCATCTAGGTGACGTCATGCTGCTGCGCTCGCTCCCGATGCTAACAGCATTGGAAGGGAGAACATCTCAGATCACAGAGTTCTCTTTCCCCTGCTGCTCACCATTCAATAGCATCCACCGTGTACACAGCACATATTTCTCTCCCCATACATCCATACATGACCCGGGCCAGGGGTTCCCAGCACAGGGAATTGAGCAGGGGGGAAGCGATTCAAATAATCTCTGATGTGTTGTATTTGCATGGAGTTATCTCAGTGCTACATCTGTCTGTGTCTGCTTAATTACTATTCACTGACTGTTGACTATTTCCTGCCTGAATCATTCACTTCAGCAGTGAAGCTGGTTAGGTAAACAGGAGAGTGAATGCTAATTAGGCAGACTCAGAGCTGAATGACTTGGGCAGGAAATAGTTAACAGCAGTGAATAATAATTAGGCTGAGACACAGATAAGGCAGCAGAGGAACTGACAGGGGCTGCTAGTATGCCTGCTCTAAATCACTGAGCTGTGCCGCAGGCAGAGCAAGGACAGAGAGAGAAAGGACAGGAGAGAGTTAAACTTGCTCGCTCCCGAAGCGACCTGTTGTGATAAGATGCCGGAGATACAGCCTATCAGGGAGAACAAGCAGGTCGGTGACTATAGAGACCTCAGCAGCCTCTGAAGCCACTAAAAACAAGTTATCTAGAAATCAGTAGGAGATTTGTTATTGACATATATTGCAAACGTGCTTGTTTTTTGAAGATCTTTAATTTGAATGGCAATCTTTGTAGTGAGACAACCCCTTTAACATTGTTACTCGTAGGATAAGTGATGGATGTTTTTTTATGAGCTAACCTTTTTAGTTAAAGTAAATGTGTGCCCAGGTGCATTTTTGTTTACAAAGTTCCCTGCTTCATTTTTTGTTACAGAGCTAAAAAAAAAATCTGCTGCATAGTCATAGTTACATGATAAAAATACACTGCACCTTATTCATAGATTGAACCTAATAATTTTTTGTAGTACAGTCCTAAGGTCTCTCCAGTGGTGGCAGATTCTGATCACCTAATAAATATCTGACCTATCTGTGGCTGTCCAAGGAATTTGTATTATTGCTAGAAAAAGCAGCTCCAACCACTGTACAGATAGGTCTTAAAATGCTGCGCACAGAATGTTGGACCGAAAAAGAAAGTTGTTAAAAGGTGGAGACTCACATTAAAGTTCATATGAAGGGGCCCCATGTATGAAAACTGTCTTAGTCTAAGGCTTTCTTTGTTGCCCATAGCAACCAATCAGAGCGCCCCTTTCATTTTTCCAGAGCACTATATGAAATATAAGGGGAACTCTGGTTGGTTGCTATGGGCAACAAAGAAAGTCCTAAACCTAGACCGTTTTCATACATGTGGCCATAAATGTTGTTTAGATCTGTACCCCAATGAGTTAGGTGTACAAAAAACATTATTAGTTATCTGTGATATGTTTTGGGGTAGTTTTACCCAGCAACTTTTAGAATAACGCAGCTACAGTTTTTTTTTGTTTTTTTTTATTTATATAGGCAAAGACTAGTGGATCCAGCAGGAGGGAGAATGTATGTCCTCCCCTCACATTTCCCATTCCTTTTGAATCTACTGGTTTTGGATATTAAAAATTGAATAAAAACCACCACAGAAACTGCTGTGGTTTTCCAAACAATTCTGTGTGAAACCACTCCTAGGCTAGATTCACACAGTGTTATTATGGCCCATAGTTTGCTGTATAAAATGCATGTTTTCAAACCAAAAGGCACATAAAAATGCCCCAATTCCTATTATTTTCACATCGTGAATTGTGGTGCGTTCTTTTACCGACGTTTTTACAGATTCTAAATCTGAATTACGTAGAAAAAAATTATGCCTGTCAATTTTTCCATGTGCATTCAGTGTGGAAAACGCAAAGGAACACAGAAGCGGATTAGCCCCATTGAATTGGACTTGCATCCTAAAACCCTGTCGAGAAGAAAGTAAAATACACAGCAGAAATCTGAGGGTGGTCATAGTAAAAAAAAAACTTTTTTAGAAAACTGCCACTGCAGTCAAGACCTTACGGAATAGAAATCTAAAGGCATTTTTTTTAGGCTTTGGCTCAAAAAATATAGTGGCAGATTGAGGGAAAAAAATCTGCGTGCGCAACTACCTAAGCTATGTCTCCACAGTACTGGTTTCTGGTCGGATTTTCAGTGGATTCAGTATTTAGAATCCACCAAAAATCCGACTTAACCAGTGCCCCATAGACAGCAATAGAATATCCGAGCTGTTGTCTACACATGAACATGTTCTATCTTCCATCAGATTCCCATACAGCCAATTTACTGAGCCGTGGTAAATTGAAAACAGACCACGGTTTTTCACGCAGACCTGTGGCAAAAACACTGTACGGCGATGTTAAAATACTGTCATAATATCAATGGTATTTTAACCCCTTAACGACCTTAGACGTATCCATACGTCCAGGTCGTTTGGGGGTTCACGCCCCTTGGACAAAATGGATACCCCTGAGGATTGCGTGAACTCTAAAGCAGAGTTCCGCGATCGGCGCGGGGGTGTCAGCTGTAATTAAAGCTGACACCCTGCAGCGTCGGCCCGAAAATAAAATAAAAATACGTACACCGCCCTTTTCCCCTTTACACAAACGCCAATCGCCCCAAAAAAGATAAAAAAAATAAAGTAAAACCATATTTGGTATCGCGCGTGCGTAACGCCCTGCCCTATAATCTGTCATAAAAATTTAACCCGTACGGTTAGACGGAAAAAAAAAAAAAAAAAACAATCACAGAATTAAGATTATGTTCACCCCGCAGCACATAAAATTTGGAATAAAAAAAAGCGATCAAAAACCCCTAAAAAAGCCAAGTTTGTACCAATTAAAACATCAGTTCATCCGCAAAAAAAATGTCCTTATACAGCTCTGTATACGGAAAAATAAAAAAAATGTATAGCTCTCAGAAGATAGCGATGCATAAATATTGTTTTACACACTAAAAAAACACTTTTCTTTTTTTTTTTAAAGTGCTTCAAAATAAAAAAAACATATAAATAGGGTATCGCCATAATCGTAGCGACCCAAAGAGTAAAGCTAACTTACAGGGATACTGCAGGGGTGACCCCTGTTAAAAATAAAAAAAAAAACACTACTAGGATTGCAAGTTTTTCTTCACCCTGGCCTCCAAAAAAATGGATTTAAAAGCGATCAAAAGCCTTGTCCCCCAAAATGATACAATAAAAAACAAATATCTTGCAAAAAACAAGTCCCTACACAGCTCCAAGCACAGAAAAATTTAAAAGTTATGGCTCTCAGACTATGGCGATGCAAAAACATATTTTCTGGTTGAATAAAAGTGTTTTTATTGTATAAAAGCAGTAAAACATAAAAAATATACAAATTGGTATCGGTGTAATCGTATTTGACCTGCTGATTAAAGCACCATGTCATATATACCGTACAGTGACCGCTATAAAAAAAAAAAATAAAAAACACTACCAAGATTGCTGTATTTTGTTTCAAAACATCTTAAAAACCCTTAATAAAAAGTGAACATAGCTCATTCCCACCCCATAATGGTACCAATAAAAACTTCAACTCACCCTGCAAAAAAAAGCCATACACAGCTCTGCACACAGCAAAATAAAAAAGTTATGGCTGTCAGAATAGGACAACATAAAAACGCAATTTTTTATAGACTTTTCTACCGTGTAAAAGTAATAAAACAGAAAAAACTATATAAAATCTATATCATTTATTGTACCGACCCCCATAGTAAAGTTATCACATCATTTACACTGCACGGCGAATGCTGTAAAATTGAAAATCAAAAAAAAATTACCGAAATGCGTTTCCCCCACCCCCCCCCCCCCATTTTCATGCCCAATGCTAAAAAAAAACTATGGACCACCTGGGGCATCCAAAATGCACAGTACACCCCTAGATTGAATCCCTGATGTGTGTTGAATCCAAAATGGGGCAACTTCTGGAAGGTTTCGCCTGTTCTGCTACTTTGGGGGCTTTGAAAAAGCGACATTGGCCCCACCAAAATCTGCGTTCCAAAGCCAATTTGCGCTCCCTCCCTTATACGCCCTGCCATGCGCCCAAAACAGCAGTTTACACTCACATGTAGGGTATTGCGAACTTGGAAGAAATTGCTTAACAAAGTTTTGGGTTTTTTTCCAGGATTCCTTGTATATATGAAACATTTTAAGCTAAAATTGCAGATTTTTTGAAAAAAAATTTTTTTTTATTTTTTCACAGCCTTATGCTAAAAATAATTTGGGTGAATCACCTGTGGGGTCTATAATACTCAATGCACCCCTGGATATATTCATTAAGGGGGGTTTGTAGTTTCCAATATGCGGTCTATTTGGGGTGTTTATTAAGTTTTAGCACCCTTAGGGTGTCCCCAAACCTGAAATGGCGCCTAAATAAAATCGTATTGAAATGAGACCCCAGAGTATAGTAGGTGCTCCCCCTATTCTGGGGCTTATGGTGAGCCAAATAATGCACTAGGGCCACATATGGGATATCTCTAAAACGCAGACCTGGGGAAATTGATTTTAAGTTGCATTTACCTAGTCACATTTACCGTATTCCAGTGAATAATGGAAAAAATATTGAAAATCTGCAAAAAAAGTTATTTTGAAATTTTCACCTCCACTTTGCTTTAATTCTGTGAAATATCTGAAGGTTATCAAACTTCCTAAATATGTTGTAAATAGTTAAGGGGTCTAGTTTCTCAAAATGGCCATCATTATGGGGTATCTACATGCAGGCCCCTCAAAGGCCACGTCCAACTGGAGTGGTCCCTAAAAAAATGTATATTGCAAATTTTCTTTAAATTGTGAGAAATTTTCTATAATTTCTAAGCCCTCTAATGTCGTAAAAAAAAGACATTTAAAAAAAATTTATGGCCCAAACCATAGTGGACATATTGTAGATGCTAGTTATAAACTATTTTTGTGGTGAATAATTATCTGTCATGTACCCAGAAATTTTGCAACTTTCAAAATCGCAAAATTCAAATTTTCATGAAATTTTGATAATTTTCACAAACAAAAAAGGATTGTATGGATAAAATTTCTTACTAACTAAAAGCACAATTTGTCATGAGAAAACAATCTCTGAATCACGAAAAGGATAAGGTAAAAAGTTCAAAATAAATTTACACATGTCAGATTTCAAAAATAGGGCTGTGTCAGGAAGGTCAAAACAGGCTGGGTCCTTAAGGGGTTAAGGGGTTAACAGCTGTGTAGACCTAGCCTTACATAGCTTTTATTCCTGAGCTTTTTCTCTTTAGACACCCATTTAGGTAACGTCTTATATGCGTTTACTAACTGCCAGCTGGTAGTTTGGTGTTGCTTATTGTAGGAATCACAGGTTCAATTTTAACTTGCCAAATCCAATTTGACATGCTCCCAGTAGGGCCATAGCTATATTTGGTGCAGAGATAGATGTTGGATAAAGGCCCTGGGATGCTCAAAGTCCCTCTCTGTGAAGACACCAGTACAATGTATGGAAAATGCTGCATTTATATCTCTGCTCACAAAGTGCAATCTTTGAAGCCACAGAAGTTTATAGTAGAGGTAGACACGCTATACAGGCAGTCTAACAACTTTGTCTATTTCTGGAAAATTTCCTGTTTACAATTAGAAGTACTTTGCTGCAGCTTTTAAATTTGTAGGACAGCTAAAAATATGATCTATTTTATGTGCCTTCCTTCCAAGTTACTTGCTCACACAATAATTAAAGTGCAGTAAGTTCACACGGCTTATTGCGGGGCGTACAGTATGCCCTGCAATTACGCCGGGTCTTTGGGAGTCGCGCTGATCGGCACTTACTCCCGCGACACAAGGGGGCCGGCAGCCCACCGGCCCCATAGACAAGCATTAATAGATGACGTCAATTATCTCCTCACGAGTACAATACAATCGTATGGTACGAGCAGGGAGAGGAGGCGTAATCCTAGTTCTCTATGAAAACTGTGGATTTCTGTAATGATGGGGCGCATTGCGCTCGTATTAGAGCGCAGTACTCTCGCAATACATGGTGAAATGCGCCCCAAAATAAGCCATGTGAACATACCCTTAGGGTATGCCACCTATTATCTTATTGTGATTGTCTGTTAGTGGAGGTGGTTTCGCTTAAGAACATTTTGTGACTTTTTTTTTTTTTAATTCCACTATACCAATGTTTTTAGATTGCAGCCATTAGTTTTCACTGGCCAATTATAGCCAGAGTTCCAAGCATGCATGTCAAATTCCCAATGTGAATTTGAGAAAAGATGAACCATAAATGATAAAACTACTGTGTACTGTTGATAAGGGGCCGTTCACATGGCACAGTGCAAATACCGTTCAGAAATCCCGACCGGTATCTGCACTGTTTTGTGGCCGTGCACACGGCCGCCGTGGGACGGCTTTTCTACGTGGTTTGTGGAGAGAAGCCCTCCCCCTTCGCATGGAGATGTTCATATTCCGCCCAAAAAACGGGAGGAAGAAGAACATATTTTATGTTTTTAGGACCGGCGGCAGTCTGAAAAACCACCCGGCGGAAAACCCGTGCAGTGGGGACTGCTGCGCGGGTTTTTCATAGGGTTCCATAATAAAAGTTGTCACCCAGTTTGCGGACGGTTTTCAAAACTGAAAACCGTCTGAAAAACCGGATGAAAACCCGTGCAGTGGGGACAAGCCCTAATGGTGCCGTAATATTCAGCATGTGTCAGCAGTGACAGTCAAACAATTTAAGTGCCACTCATAGCAAATTTAACAGTAACAATAGGATTTTTTTTCTCATTGCCAGCTGTAAGGACCATAGTTCTGTAGGCGTAGATCAGTTCCTTGCCAACATTTTTTTAAACCACTGTTTGCCAGTGGTTCAGATAGTTTTGTATAAAGTTCTTCTAAATGTGAATCCGGCTAGTTTCACACATTTTTACATTCTATTAACCGGTAAGGGTTTTTGTAGAAGATTCCTGCTGCTTCCTGTTTTTAAAGAAACTATTCTTTTTATTATTTTGAAAAGAAAATGGTACTTTTCAGCCAGATGCAAAAATGTGGCATGAATCTAGCATTTCTTTTATGGTTAAACCACAACAGGTGTATAGTTCATAGGTTGTCCATAATAGTGGTGACATGTAAACATAGGTTTCATCTGGAAATGTGTACTTAATTGGTTTAATAAAGAGTAAAATCCTATTGTTTGTCAAATATGTCCCCACTCTCAAATTCTTCTGTAGCCATTTTAAAAGATTCTATTTTTAGGTTTGTTTTTATGTTTTTAGTTTCTAACCTTTTTTTCTTTTTTTTTTTTTTTTTTTTTTTTTCCACATCAGTGTTTGATGGCTTAGGTGATCTTCTCATCCCCACAATGACCCCATCATCTCAGCCAACATCTTCACTCACATCAGCAAACAGTGGCGCCGGCAAAGGTCTTGGCAGTGACCTTGATTCTTCTCTTGCAAGTTTAGTAGGCAGTAAGTGCTGTCATATTTATGACCATATTTATTTTTGTATATTTGTATTTATGGATACGTTAAATAACCTTTCTTCATTAATGTTCAACATTTGGCTGAATCAGGAACATGTGTATGCTTGGTAGAGGCCTCATAAAAATCAATGTTTTCCGATAGGGTACCATCCTTCTTCCAGTGTTCCCATATCTGTTTTCTGCTTGCCTCCATTTTCCTGCTTTCATGACAACAATCTGGTTGCACAAAACCTTGACTTTCCCCAAAGGATTGCATTGTAATATTGCTTGCCACCAAAGCCATCTTAACAGAATTATGGGACCCTGGGCATAGCACTGCAGTGGGCCCTGCCCACATACATGACATCATACTTGGCCATGCCTCAAGCCCCCCTCCCACACCCAAGCACACCCATATTATCATGTCATTTATGTGTGGACACCGGGAGTCGGCAACCTACTAGACTATTTGGCAGGGAGCTTTTGGCTCCCTTCTCCTTCATGGTTTTTAACTGTTTGCATATCCTAAAAACACACAGACAGTTAAATAAGCAAAACCAACCCAGGGATCCAGGGTATGTTTCTTGTATCCCTGGGACATGCATACACCACTTGGAGCCCCTATACTTTTGGGGCCCCCAGGCAACTGCCTAGTGTGCCCAATGGAAAAGATGGCCCTGTTTGCCACAGGATCCATGTATTTACCCCGTGTTAAACACTTTATTATTAAGTTTGCTTCTTTCATGAACCACATCAAGCCACTTTTTTTCTTCTATTTTTTTACTCTTTGAGATTTTTCTTCTCCATCCTCTGCCATGGTAATTTTTTTACCCTCTTCCTTTTTGTGAGCCTTAGAGAAGTTTATGCTCGTTGCTCTTGAGTTATGGTTTACCTCTTGTGGTCCACTGCTTCAGAAGTTGGCTATTCAGATTCTCCTTCAACTAATTCCATCACTATTGCTAGCATAATCCTTAACCACTGTGCACTAAAAAAAAAAGGGAACCACCATTAAGAATAAAGAGTAAGATATGGCACAGACCAAAAGCTGCACATCAAAATCATCTTTATCAACAAAACAATATTCAGATCTTAAAAACTACAAAATAGTAACACATCAGTCCCATCTTTCTTAACATTTTTGCATCTAATTTTAAGTGTTTTCAACATTTTTATGTCCACTGAGCCAGATTTGAATGAAAACCATGTCGATAAGTGACATGTCACTTTTTTTCCATGTGGATTTCAAATTCATGAAAGTTAAGTCATAGAACCTGATTTTCCAGCAGAATTCACAGATTTTGGCACAGCATACACAAGGATTCTGCACCAAAATCTGTGAGAAGATCTACTATGTAAACATTATGCTGTTATGGTAATAAAGTAGCTAGAGATGAAAAGTGGTTAGAGATGTAGATCATTTACTTATTTCTTTCTTCCATTTTTTAGATCTTGGTATTTCTGGAACCACTGTTAAAAAGTAAGTCACTTCCAAGTTTTAAACTAATCAGATTTGTTTGATTTTTGACATTAGATATTGTGATTGATGCTAATCCAGATGCCTTTGGGTATGTTTACACGGGGTAATTTCAGCACGCATTTCGCTGCGTATTTGCGCTTAATACGCGGTGAGATGCGTGCCGCAATTACAGTAATCCATAGCTCTCATAGAGGACTATGGATTATGCCTCGTCCCTACACGCGTTCCACTGGGAACAAGGACCACGCATCCACATTCATGGGATTTGTCCAGCTAATCAGACTTTATTACCACTTACGGTCCTACTGGCCTTCATGGTTATGATTTAGTTATGGTGTGCATCAGTCAGCCAGGCTTCATTTTGGTTAAATTCAGTGTAATAAGACCATATAGACGTTGTAGTTCTTCTATTTCAGTCTAGTAACATTTTCATTTAGATGATGGCTCATTGTTTTACCATGTGACTGTTTAGGGGAGACCTTCAGTGGAATGCGGGAGAGAAGAAGCTGACGGGAGGTGCTAACTGGCAACCAAAGGTAGCTCCGGCCACTTGGGCATCCGGTGGTCCATCAACTGCGTCTATGGTAATGTAATCCACAAACTATTTATATGATGTATCTTACATTTATCTTACATTTTTTGGATTGATACGATAATAATAAAAATGGTAATGGGTATATCCCATTCCTACCCTCCCCCTCCAAAAAAAAACAAAAAAAACACATACTGGCAGTGTACAAGTACCAAATCATGCGTGAACATAATTTTCCCTTAAAGGTTTGTTTTCCATCTGAATGTTTAATAGTCTGCTTTTCTCCCAACCCTGCTTAAAGGAAACCTGTCAGGTGGTTTATGCTACCCAATCTGAGATCAGGATGTGAAAGAGGAAAAGAATCTGAGCTTTGATATATAAATTATATGATTTTTAGCGTGACTTCTGAATAAAAAGCAAATGCTTATAGGACTCCTTAAGATACAGTAGGAGTCCTGCTTACCCCGCCCACATAGAGATTGAGAGCTTTCCCTGCATTGATGCGTGTACAGAGCAAATGTGGGGGGGGGGGGGGGGGTTTACAGTACTTTTAGTTTCACTTTCACAGATTTTTTTTTTCTACTTCTTACTTAGAAACTCAGATTAAAATCATATAACCCTATATATCACAGAGCTCAGCTTCTCTCCCTCTGATATAACCCTGTATATCACAGAGCTCAGCTTCTCTCCTCTATCATATAACTCTATATATCACAGAGCTCAGCATCTCTCCTCTATCGTATAACTCTATATGCACATAGCCCCGTTTCTCCTCTGTCATATAACCCTATATATCACAGAGCTCAGCTTCTTCCTCTATCATAAAACCCTATATATCACAGAGCTCAGCTTCTCCCCTCTATCGTATAACCCTATTATATCACAGAGCTCAGCTTCTTCTTCTATCATATAACCCTATATATCACAGAGCTCCGCTTCTTCCTCCATCATATAACCCTTTTTATATCACAGAGCCACTTCTCTCCCTCTATCATAAACCCGGGAAATATCACACAGCTCAGCTTCTTTTTCTATCATATAACCTATATATCACAGAGCTAGCTCAATCTCCTCTATCATTTTAACCTATACAAAATTTATAGGAAAAAAAATCTCCTTTGAGGAGTTATCGGCGCCTGCTTCGACTAAAAACAACAATTTAAAAATGACATAAAACCATGAAGTTTATTTTAAATGCCAGCGGTATTTATCAATTCCAATACAATTAAAATATACTCTAATTTCGTTTACGCATGCATCATGGCACCTTCCTCAGGAGTAATGAGTAGAAACATACTTACAACCTTTAATAGTCCATTAAAAGGTGGAAACATTTTGCATACAAAATTACAAACATCCGTTGGATACACTTACATGTCAAAACAATCCTGAAAGCTCCAGGGTAATTTTGAGCGCTCTCCTATTTGAAATAAGAAATTACTTACACACTAGTAAAATGTTCAATGTGGTGCTTTGCACAGAGAGACCTTAACTTACACATATTACTTAGATTCTTTGCTATAATCATGTGCTCTATGATCCAATAGACTAACAGATTCGTAACTGCTGCAATTTGGTGCCTTGCACCAGAGGATCTTAACATACGCATATTGCTTAGATTCTTTACTAAAAATATGTGCTCTACTCCAATGGACTAACATGTTAGTGACTGCTGCAACTTGGTGTCTTGCACCAGAGGATCTTACCTTACGCATTTTGCTTAGATTCTTCATTAAAAACATGATCCAATGGACCATTTCAAATTATATATAACTTTATTAACCTGGAACTGCATATAACTATATACCAACTCTACAATGCTTTAGATTCTTAAAATATATATGGGTTCTATAACTTAAAACCATTAAGAATAAATTATTAAAGCCCTAATATTTTTATTTGAAATATATATATACAGTCATATTAAAACGTTTGGGCACCCCTATTAATCTTAATCATTTTTAGTTCTAAATATTTGGGTGTTTGCAACAGCCATTTCAATTTGATATATCTAATAACTGATGGACACAGTAATATTTCCGGATTGAAATGAGGTTTATTGTACTAACACAAAATGTGCATTTAAACCAAATTTTGACTGGTGCAAAAATTTGGGTACCCTTATCATTTTATTGATTTGAATACTCCTAACTACTTTTACTGACTTTCTGAAGCACAACATTGGTTTTGTAACCTCACTGAGCTTTGAACTTCATAGCCAGGTGTATCCAATGATGAGAAAAGGTATTTAAGGTGGCCAATTGCAAGATTGTTCTCCTATTGAATCTCCTGTGAAGAGTGGCATCATGAGCTCCTCAGAACAACCTCTCAAATGATCTGAAAACAAAGATTGTTCAACATAGTTGTTCAGGGGAAGGATACAAAAAGTTGTCTCAGAGATTTAACCTGTCAGTTTCACTGTGAGGAACATAGTAAGGAAATGGAAGACCACAGGGACAGTTTCTTGTTAAGCCCAGAAGTGCAGGCCAAGAAAAATATCAGAAAGGCAGAGAAGAAGAATGGTGAGAACAGTCAAGGACAATCCACAGACCACCTCCAAAGAGCTGCAGCATCATCTTGCTGCAGATGTGTCAACGTGCATCGGTCAACAATACAGCACACTTTGCACAAGGAGAAGCTGTATGAGAGAGTGATGCAAAAGAAGCCGTTTCTGAAAGCACGCCACAAACAGTCGCCTGAGGTATGCAAAAGCACATTTGGACAAGCCAGCTTCATTTTGGAAGAAGGTCTGTAGACTGATGAAACAAAGATTGAGTTGTTTGGTCATACAAAAAGGCGTTATGCATGGCGTCCCAAAAACACAGCATTCCAAGAAAAACACTTGCTACCCACTGTAAAATTTGGTGGAGGTTCCATCATGCTTTGGGGCTGTGTGGCCAATGCCGGCACACGGGAATCTTGTTAAAGTTGAGGGTCGCATGGATTCAACTCAGTATCAGCAGATTCTTCAGAATAATGTACAAGAATCAGTGATGAATTTGAAGTAACGCCGGGGATGGCTATTTCAGCAAGGCAATGATCCCAAACACAGCTCCAAATCTACTCAGGCATTCATGCAGAGGAACAATTACAATGTTCTGAATGGCATCCAGTCCCCAGACCTGAATATCATTGAACATCTGTGGGATACTTTGAAGCGGGCTGTCCATGCTCGGCGACCATCAAACTTAACTGAACTTGAATTTTTTTTGTAAAAGAGGAATGGTCAAAAAATACCTTCATCCAGGATCCAGGAACTGATTCAAAGCTACAGGAAGCGACTAGAGGCTGTTATTTTTGCAAAAGGAGGATCTACTAAATATTAATGTCACTTTCTGTTGGGTGCCCATACTTTTGCACCGGGTCAAATTTTGGTTTAATGCATATTGCACATTTTGGTTAGTACAATAACCTCATTTCAATCCGGAAATATTACTGTGTCCATCAGTTCTTAGATATATGAAATTGAAATGGCTGGTGCAAACACCCAAATATTTAGAACTAAAATGATTAAGATTAATAGGGTGCCCAAACGTTTTCATATGACTGTATATATTATTTTTAAATAAAAATATTTAGGGCTATATATAATTTATTCTTATGGTTTTAAGTTATAGAACCCATATATATTTAAGAATCAAAGCATTGTAGAGTTGGTATATAGTTAAATGCAGTTCCCTGGTTAATAAAGTTATATATAATTTGAAATGGTCCATTGGATCATGTTTTTAATGAAGAATCTAAGCAAAATGCGTAAGGTAAGATCCTCTGGTGCAAGGCACCAAATTGCAGCAGTTACGAACATGTTAGTCTATTGGATCATAGAGCACATGATTATAGCAAAGAATCTAAGTAATATGTGTAAGTTAAGGTCTCTCTGTGCAAAGCACCACATTGCAACAGTTACTAGTGTGTAAGTAAGTTTCTTTATTTCAAATAGGAGAGCGCTCTCAATTACACCTGGAGCGTTCTCAGGATTGTTTTGACATGTAAGTGTATCCAAACGGATGTTTGTAATTTTTGTATGCAAAATGTTTCCACCTGTTTAATGGACTATTAAAGTTTGTAAGTATGTTTCTACTCATTACTCCTGAGGAAGTGTGCCATGAGTGCATGCGTAACGCATAGAGTAGTATTTTAATTGTATTGGAATTTGATAAATACCGCTGGCATTTAAAATAAACTTCATGGTTATGTCAGTTTTATTGTTGTTTTAGTCAGACGCAGGCGCCGCTACCTCCTCAAAGTAGTTTTTTTTTTCTATAAATTTTATATTCATCTTCCCGACGCTTAGTGCCGCTGGAGGAAAGAAATTAGGAGTACAGCAGCCGGACCTAAACATATATATGTGTTGTACCATGAATTCGTACAACCATTCCAGGTGAGCGCACCAATTTGTGTTTTGGAGATATATTAATTTGCTACACTAGAATAGTGCACCTTTCTGTTTTCTCCTAGTGATATTTATCCGTATAAATTTTGGATACTGTATCTGCACATTGGATATATAACTCTATATATCACAGAGCTCAGCTTCTCTCCTCTATCATATAACCCTATATATCACAGAGCTCAGCTCCTCTCCTCTGTCATATAACCCTATATATCACAGAGCTCAGCTTCTCTCCTCTATCATATAACCCTATATATCACAGAACAAAGCTCCTCTCCTGTCATATTAACCTATATATCACAGAGCTCAGCTTCTCTCCTCCATCATATAACCCTATATATCACAGAGCTCAGCTCCTCTCCCTCTGTCATATAACCCTACATATCACAGAGCTCAGCTTATCTCCCTCTATCATATAACCCTATATATCACAGAGCTCAGCTCCTCTCCTCTTTCATATAACACTATATATCACAGAGCTCAGCCTCTCTCCCTCTATCATATAACCCTATATATCACAGAGCTCAGCTTCTCTCCCTCTATCACATCCTGCTATCAGATAGGGCAGCATAAAGCCCCTGACAGGTTCCCTGTAAGGTCCCACTTCCTGTGTAGGCTGTGGGCAGTTCCACAGCCTTAACCGACATCTCAGCTCTGCTAGAACATATTCCTAGCCATGCCTGATGAAGGAAACTGTGTGTTCCGAAACGTCGCTCGCTGGGTAGCGTGGAGTAAGGACGCTCTGGTGTCAGCTCATGCTGGAATCGTAACTATCTATTCATCCAGAAGATATGCAGCATACATGTATAAATTTAAGTAAAGTGATTACTATATATTGCATCACAAGCCTTGAGTCTGTATTGTGTGTGAGCTGAAGGGGGAAGATTAAGGAGGTTCCTCGACTGAGGCTAAAACTGGGCTATACTAATTATTTGCAATAAGTCAACCTGTGGCTAATCTGTATGTTTATCGAAGCCTATTCCTAGCCATGCCTGTTAGAGGGACATTAGTGATGGAGGGATTCTGAAAAAAATAACTGTCCAAGCAGTATGTCTGGTTATAAATGTGAGCCAGCAGAGCTGTATTTGTCATGAGAAGAAGCTTCCAAGATGAGCAGAGCAATTCTTCTGCATTCACTCTCATCTGTGTATTACATAGAAGGATAAGTGTTACTCTGCAGTCCTAACAGCACCGCACAATACTTCTGATCTCTGAGTAACTAAAGGCTTAAAGTTTTTCTCAGTCAGAAAGATAAGATCAGAGACTGAGAAGCAAGCTCTGCCTGCTGATAGGACCCAGCAGGTAATCAAGTCATCAGCCGAACCACTGGGTAGCCTAGGGAAGCTTATGTAAGCAAGTAGGCGAGGAAAACCGCTCTATCTTTTGTAAAGAGTAAAATGAGACCGGCAGTATATTTGGTAATAATCTTTATTTACCTTTTGCCTACATGTTTAAGGATAATCAATGCGATATGAATAGCCATACGTTTTTCCTTCCATGCTTTGTATGTGTTTTGATGTTTGTGCTAGTGGTCACTAACAAGATACAAGATAAAATATGATGAATAAATACAATGAAAGTGTGCATCAAATGGATTAATTATGGCCAACAATAGGATTGTGTTATAGGGTTATATGATAGAGGAGAGAAGCTGAGCTCTGTGATATATTGGGTTATATGATAAAGGAGAGAGGCTGGGCTCTGTGATATATAGGGTTAATGTGATATATAAGAGGAGCTGAGCTCTGTGATATATAGGGTTATATGATAGAAGAGAGAAGCTGAGCTCTGACATATATAGGGTAATATGATAGAGGAGAGAAGCTGAGCTCTGTGATATATAGGGTTATATGATAGAGGAGAGAAGCTGAGCTCTGTGATATATTGGGTTATATGATAAAGGAGAGAGGCTGGGCTCTGTGATATATAGGGTTAATGTGATAAAGGAGAGAAGCTGAGCTCTGTGATATATAGGGTTATATGATAAAGGAGAGAAGCTGAGCTCTGTGATATATAGGGTTATATGATAGGGGAGAGAAGCTGAGCTCTGTGATATATAGGGTTATATGATAGAGAAGAGAAACTGCTCTGTCATATACAGAGCACAATTTCTAAATAAAAGTAGAGAAAATCCTGACTAGACCTCTTAAGAGATGGCAGAAGTCCTGCTTATTCTGGGCACATACAGTGATTATTTTGTACATACACTGATACAGGAAAAGCAGTCAATCACTTTATGTGGCTGGGGTAAGAAGGACTTCCTCTTAAAGAGATTGTCTCCCAATGCTGTTTCACAAAGCCACAGTCAGCTTCAAACTTTCACTTCCTGTTCAGGCTGTGGGTGGCTCTACATCATATCAGCTCTACTATTCGTAGAGCCTGTTACAATGACATGAGTGCAGGAGAGTTATAATCTGTAGTTCACAAGGCTACAGAGTCTTAAAGGGTTAAAGTTTGGTAGTAATATAAACAATCTCCTGTACTGGAGATAGCACTCAGCACGAAGTGATGTGACCATGGTCTGACAGGGCAGCTGGAGCAATGCGGGTAGAGAGAGCAGAGAGAGGTGGTCAGTTACCTAGAGAGACACCCGTTAGGCCTCGTTCACACGGCTTATTTCGCCGCGTATTTGCCGACGGATTGACGATCGTCAATCCGTTGGCAAATCCGTCCGAACTAAGTCACAGCCTATTTTCTATTGATTTCAATAGAAAATACGGCTCGTCGTTCACACGACGCGTAGTTCCGTTCAGGATTGCCGCCGCAGATTGACGACGGCAATCCGGACGGAAAAACAATTCACATGTCAATTATTTCCGGACGGATTCACCACCAACAATGAATGGAGATGGTGAATCCGTCGGGAAATCAGTTACAAATATGTGCCACGCTTAGTGGCACGTATTTGCAACTGATTTTCAGCTGATTTCAGAAGTATTTACATCGGAAATCCGATGTAAATACGTTCTGAAATAAGCCGTGTGAACGAGGCCTTAAAGGAGCCCCCTCAGGATTTGCTCTGCTTTTCATTCAGAAATTCTGCTCCAAATTCTATAAACCTCTATAACAGAACCCAGCTTCTCTCCCTAAATCATATCCTGTTCCCACATATGCAGCATAGACCACCAGACAGGTTCCCTTTTTAAAAGATCAGAAATAAGAAAGAGCAGTTTTACTAATACCACTAAAAATATGTTTAGTCGGTCAAACTAGTAATACATTTCTCTAGACATTGCTCTGTATTATGTGGAAGCCAATTCTTCATATATCTCTAGATTCCTGCCCCCTGCTCATGGGACTCCCAACAGATCAGTTACACAGAACACTTCTGGAGTTCTACTAATCAAATAGTCAATGAAGTATTAAGAAAATCTTCATAGCTCCCAAAGAAGGAAATTCAGAAACAATCTGACCTAGATGTTTTTATGGCCCAATTTTTTAACAATTCCATAATTATCCCATACATTTTCCATGCAAAAAAAACGAATCTATGAGAACCAGTTGATTGATTTATTGGTAAAAAAAAGGTATGTTTGCTTTTGTTTCAAAATAATTTTAAGTAACTCTATTTTACTTCTGTTACTGTACCATCTTTATTGCCATTATTATTATAGAAGTATTTTCAAGTGTCATTAATTCCAGGGCACTGTACACGTGCAAATGGGGGTTAGTACATTAAACAGAAAACAAGTACAATAAACATCAACCAAGGGAGTGACCGAATAGTACAGAGGGAAGAGAGGACCCTAGCCACATTGGCTTTTAATCCACAATGGTTTCATTGATCTTCTTTCTTTTTTTTCTTTAGCAAGGATCTGCTCCTCCAGGTAGTGCTGGGCCCCAGGCAGCAAGTGCTGCTCCAGGTGCACAGCCAGCAGCAGGATTTGGTCTAGTAAGTATTCATATATAACATAAAATAAGTAATTGAAGTGACAGTCTCTTGTTAATAAGATCATCCTTGATCAATACAAGAAGGTTGTTATAATAGCTACATTATTCATCTTTATCAGAAGAATGTGACAGTAACCTCAGTCTATCTCACCTTTGCAGCATGTGCTGTATTCATTAATGTGGTGCAGAAAAATCTGGTGTAGGCAAAAAACAATCCCATGTTAGAACTGTTTCGACCTCTTTTGGAAGTAGAACATTTTATAGATGATCTGCAACAAAAGGCTTCCATTTTTTCTGACTCGGTATGCATTTGAAAAAGTAAATCAGGTGCTTTAGAAATATCTTCTGCATATGCTTACACTAGGGGTGGCTTTGAACCTGAATAATAGTCTGTTTTAAATTTTGATTGCTTATATTCTGTTGTATTATTATGTTTGAGCTTGTTATGACATCTTATTTGTATGTTCTGTTGGCCCAATAGCCATTAAGTAAAAGATAAACTTTTCTTAAAAGAAAATACAGACAGATTTTTTTTTTGTACCTTTTGGGGTTTTCTTTCTTCCTTTTTTTTTCTCTTTTTTCTTCTTTCTTTTTTCTTTTTTTTTTGTTTTTTTTGTTTTCTTTTTTTTTCTTCCTTTTTTTTTCCCCCCCTTTTTTTCCTTTTTTTTTTCCTTTCTTTTTTTCTTTTTCCTCTTATTTTTTTCCTTTTTATTCTTTCCTTTTTTCTTCCCTTTTTTTTTCTTTCTTTCTTACTTTTTTTTCTTTTTCTTCCTTTTTTTTCTCCTTTTTCATTTTTCCTTTCTTTTTTTTGTTTTTTTTTTTTTTTTTCCCTTTTTTTTCCCTTTTTTTTTCCCTTTTTTTTCTTTTTCCTCTTATTTTTTTCCTTTTTATTCTTTTTCCTTTTTTCTTTTTCCCTTTTTTTTCTTTTTCTTTCTTTTTTTCTTTCTTCTCTTTTTTTTCTTTTTGGCTTTTTTTTCTTTCCTTCCTTCTTCTAAGTGTAGATATGTTTTGTGTAAATGTGTTTTCTAAGATATAGGTTCAAAACGATTACAAGTGTGTACATATGTTGGTAAATATTGTCAACCTAAAATATTCCTGCTTTCTTTCATTTAGCCTGCATCTGGGACAGGGGTACCAATGATGCCCCAACAGCCAATGATGTATGGCCAACCTATGATAAGGCCGTCATTTGTTGGAGCTTCTGTTCCAGGTGCACCGGTAAGATTATTTTCTTAGAAATTGTGTTGATATTGGTCCTGAGTTACTGTATGTTTATATATTTTTTTTCTATTTTTCTCACAGCTATCTCCAAGTATGACCCCTGCTTCACAAAGCCCCAAAAAGCCCCCCACAAAGGATCCATTAGCGGATCTCAATATCAAGGACTTCTTGTAAATCTGTAAGGTAATTTTCTCCAACGTGCCTTTGTACTCTTTGCTCTTTGCAGCGGAGAATTTTCTTCATTGTATAAGAGAATGAGAGAAAATCATATTCTTTATCCAGTGACGTCCTTTAAACATGAGTTAGTTAAGAATGACGTAAGGCTTGTGCAATGCTAAGGTGGCATTACTGTTGTTGAATTTAATTAGCAAAAATCAACTGTAACTTTTTAGTTAGAGTTTGAAGTTCTTATTCTTCATGGTAACACGAGCACACATTGACCACTAAATACAAAAAGTATGGGGCTAGAATACACCTGCCGAATAGGACCGACTTTCCCACCTGATCTGTGGAAATTGGTTTGTCACTGGGTGTGTCAGGGGCGTTGCTAGGGTCCCAAAACATCCGGGGCCCGGGCCCTGTATTAAGTGTTTCTCCGTAGGGCGGGGTTCACACGGCATTTTTTACGCCCCATGAACTGTGGCATGTATTTTTACAGAGAAAAAAGTGTGCCAAGCGCGTCCCTCTGAAGCTCTCGCTAATATTTATTCTCCCCAGAACAGGTAATCATAGTTCTCAGTAAAAGCAATGAATTACTATAATGTCGGCCCGTACATCGGGGTGTATTGAAGCGCAATTACACGCTGAAGTACAGAAAGACATTACACTGTGTGAACATACACAGCGTATTTGTGGGGCATAACTGTGCTGTAATGTGCCCAAAGTGCGCCCCGCAAATACAGTAAAATCATAGCGGGGGAGAGCTATGGTTACCTGTTTTCCCTGCACACAGATCCCACCCATAAAAAATAAGTGACCTGCTGCTTCTAATAAGGGGACTGTCACTTCTCTCCTTCAGCGTACAATACCATTGTTTTGTACATCGACATGGTAATTCATAGCTCTCATAGAGAGCTATGAATAACGCAATTGCGGTGGTGCGCATGTCAGGTCTATTAAAGCTCAAATACACCACAAAATGCATCACGCAATTACGCCGTGTGAACGTACCCTTTGTCTGGCTGCAGCAGCTAGAAACATATGCAACCCTGACAAATGACAGGTATAAAAAAAATGATATTCAGATACAATTCATCATCAGGCTTTAGTTTACATGTATAAAACACAGAACATGCATGAATATGTTTAGTGACAGAAATGGGGCAATATTGTTGATATGTGTGTTGATGCACATAAACACACATATATACAGTACATACACATGTTCACACACACACATAGATATATCCATATATATAAACACATATACATACATATGCATGCCACCCACACACACACACACATATATATATATATATATATATATATTTTATATATTATATATATATAATATATATATAATATATATATTTAAAATATTATGTGTGTGTATAAAATATATACACACACAACACACATCATACTACCATGCATAAACATACATATACACACATACATACAGTATATACAAACATACATATATACACACACACCTACATACACACAATACACAAATACACATATATAACACACATGTATACCACAATACATACACAATATACACACTACCATATGCACACACATGCATACACACACAGATACATTCAGCGCAGTTAATATTCATGAAGATTATGTGGTGTTCCCCTCAGGGGCGTTGCTAGGGTTCCAAAACATCCGGGGCCCGGGCCCTGTGTTAAGTTTTGCTCAGAAGGGCGGGGTTCACACGGCGTTTTTTACGCCCCATGAACTGCGGCATGTGTTTTTACAGAGAAAAAACTGTGGCCAGTGCGTTCCTCTGTAGCTCCCACTAATATTTATTCTCCCAAGAACAGGTAATCGTTGCTCTCAGTGACAGCTATGAGTTACCATAATGTTGGCCCGTACTTCGGGTGTATTGAAGTGCAATTACCCGCCGAAGTACAGAGCAACATTATGTAATGTGAACATACACAGCGTATTTGTGGGGCATAATAACTGTGCTGTAATGCGGCCGAAGTTCGCCCCACAAATACGGTAAAATCATAGCGGTGAGGGCTAGGATTAGCTGCTGTTTTCCCTGCACATAGAACCCGCCCGTAAAAATAAGTGAACCTGCCGCTTCTTTCAGGGGAAAGTGAAAATGGATGGGAGGTGTGACCGGGGCAGACAAGCTGCTGCGCCCCAATTAACACTAGCGTGGAAGTAGCACGTACTTTCAAGCACGGGGGGCGTATTATACGGCGGGGTGCGCCCCCCCAGGTGTCTGTTGCCACTAATTGTTTTGTGGTGAATACATAACCCATATGGGAGGGCATCGTATTGTAGATGGCATAGTTGGGTAGATATCAAGTGACAATGTACAATGTCATGGTTATGGGGGGCCGGCGGGCCTTTTCTGCCCCCCCCATCACAATGTCTCTCACCTCTCTATTCCCCCCTCCCCCTCCCCCCCCCCCCCCCGTGCTCCGAGAAGACGTGCTGATCAGTGCGAGCTCCTGAAGCACATGGTGTATTGCGGCGCATACCGTACATGTCACAATACACCATGTGAACATAGCCTAAGGGACACACAGGCAGGATTATGTTTTACTGATGTGAATGAGGTGATATTGTGGATATGTGTGTGTATACACCAATATACATACACATATACACAGTACATACACAGAGACATATATTCAAACAGACATACACACACATACAATGCATACATACACACACACACACGTATACACGTATAAACATACACACAGACATCTATACAAACACATAGACATAAATACAATACATACACATTTGCATACACACATGCATACACATTCAGTACAGTTCACATTCAGGAACATTATTTTGTCTCCCCCTTATTACACTACTTAGAATTATTGTTCAGCACTGAGGCTCCTCACTCACTTGTGTCCTTCTTGCTGGTCTGGTCCTGGGCGAGATAAGAGGACAGCAGGGGGTGAAGACCTCTCACGGCCGGACAGCGCGCTGCTTCCTTACTCCCTTCACAGTGTGAGCAGCCGGCGCCCCCTCCTCCCTCCTCAGCGCCCCTCATCCCGGGCAGTCGCCATCCCCCTCCCTCCCTGCACATAGCTGCTGCTCTGAACTGTTGGTGCGTCCAGGGGACCCCCACACAGTGGAACAGCTTGTCGGCTCTACAGGTCACAGTAATGACCTGGAACCGGACGTTCTGAGACTCGGGGCACAGAGAGTCTGGTCCGGGGCTTGTGCCCCGAACAAACCTACCTAGCGACGCCCCTGGGGTGTGTTAAAAAAACAAACAAACATACAATACTGATTAGGGCAAATTAGAAAAAGTTAGAATACCATAATTCACAAGAGAGCCAAAAGAAATGTAATCAAACATGGTAACGTACTAATAAAAATTACATAATTTATTGATGATCATGATTGAAATGTAAAAAAATAATAATGGTGGAATAAAAAAGACAGTAGGATACCCAGAAGTAACTCTCCCGACTGATCCTTAATGCTTGTTACATCATTACAACACAAGTGGAAATAACAGAGGAATACTCCATTAGACTTGATAATATATACTAAATAAATAATTGGTGCAAAACATACAAATCATGTAAGCACCTAATCTGAGTAAGGAGATGAGCGGGATAGCGTGAACCCAACACATTTTTCGCTTGTGCTTGCACACAAGCATTAAGGTATGAAGTTTTGTAGACCTATTATAGGACTATATGAAGCTAATTTAGTAATTTTTTTTTTCCTCCTAGATTCTGTTTTGTGACCTGAATATGTGAGTCTGGAGCCTTCGAAGAACAGATTGCTGCTCAGAGTTTTCTAAGTGAGCCACCAGTACCAAACCCAGTGCTTAGATTTCTCTTCTGAAACGCGTAGCACAGCTGTGGAAGTAACCATTAGGTTTCTGTATTACCCTAGCAGTACCCCGCTACTATATATCATATTTGGTTCATTTTTGTGTTTTTGGGTTTTCTGTGTTTTCCAGTTTTTCATGAGTGGGTGTAACTTTCCCCATGCCTTCTAGTGCTTTTCGTGCTCCTGCCTGGTGGGGGCAGATCACGCAGCTGTTGTGTGCAGAGCAGTCTGGACAGATGTGTCTGTGTTTTTTGAACGTTTCAATGTATATAATGTTTGGACATCCCTGTTTCTTCTATCAAATATGAAATCTTGTGTGATCACAGCAAAAAAAACCACTCCAATACAACCCTTTGTTTTGTTTGTGAGTGAGAACTACCCACAGGACTATTAATTGTGAAAAACAAACTGTTTTTGTGGTACTTTATATGTTTAAAGTTATTTAAAAGTTAAATACATATGAAGGAAATCCTCCTCCACGTATATAGTTATGCACTCCGATAGAGAAAGATCATATCAAAAATATATCATATTTATCTTTTTTGTTGCTTTTAAATATAATATATATTTTAATTATATTTTTCAGTTTTTGCATCAAAACTAGTATATTGGTCCATTTTGCAAAAAAGGAATCAAAGTATCTTTTCATTGCTGTTTGCAGCAGGGCTACAAGGTTTCGTGGAGTGTTACAAAAAATGATGACCTTTTTTTTTCTTTTTTTTATCTTTATTTTATTGTACATTCATCTCTTGTTTTGTCTTTATTTTACCACTTTTCTCCTCACTGTGAGTAGTTTTGTACCGTTTGTGACTGAATTTCATGCGGATCTGCAAGGTCCATCCCTCCTTGTACATATTGTGCGCGTTTCATTTTTCGTTCACACACTCATCCTGTTGTGTGCTGACAGCTTTGGCTTAAGGTTTTGGTGCATACAAATAAGGTCACTGTTGATCAGTGTTACAAGTGGCTTGGCAGCTGTTTGTAGAAGTTTACTGGATAGGAACGACGTTCACCTGTTGTAAGTCTTCAAATTTAATTATGTATTCGATGGTCGTATCTGAATTTACTGTGGGGTTAACATACACTCTAAATGGGGATCAAGTATTTAAAATCAAATTCAAACTGGCTTTCCTTTGTATCATGGTTTAAAGACCCAGTGCATGTATGCCCTGTGAGATGCAATAAACACCTTGAACAGAAGTAAATGCAAACTACTGGCTAAGTCTGTTTTCTTTTATTGCTTGTTATGTTTATTTAATTAAGGCTTTGTTCACATCTGCAACATGGTTTCCGTTTATAAATGAAAACCATGACCAAGTCCCAGACGCCAACCCATCATATTTTCGGGAAGAATAGTTTTACAATCTGGGCTATTCTGCCTGACAGAATCTGGAACGGAAGCTCCATTGTAGATGTAAATAGAACTCATAGAACTTTATTTTGTGCACCTGTGTTTTAATTGACAATTTTTTACTTACCTAAAGGGGTTGTGCCACAGGAAACCACAGACCTTTACAGCTGCTGCGGTAGAAGAGTAGTACAAAATGGCAGCCTAACAGAATAGCTCTACCTTCTGACTTAATGAGTAAATATAGTTAGGTGTTGGATCCCCTTTCTATGATATCCATATTCACTCACAGGATATATACACCGATCAGTCAAAAAAATGTATTGGAATGAGTTGAGGAACATGACAAAGAATCTAAGGTGTCGACTTGGCCTCAAGTTCCTAGGATCTTCAAAACTGATTGAATATTTTAGGGATGTACTAGAGAGACAAGTTTGATCCATGAAGACCCATGTCACAACTTACTAGGTTTAAAAGATTTGCTGTCTTGTTATCAAATACAATAGGACACCTTCAAAGAACTTGTGAAGTCCATGGCTTGTCAGTAGCTAAGGAGGACCTAAACAGTATGTGGGGTGTTTAATGTTATTACTGATTAGTGGAAACTGTGATAATGTTTTTTATCACTATATTTACTATTTTGCCATAGGCAAACTTAGGCAAACTCTATCAGTTCTCAATCTATGAAACACTAAAACGAAACTGTTATTATGTATAACACTTAACCTCTGTACACACTATTTAAAAACCTGATTTCTAACCTCTCAATTTATCCTTTCTACTTCTGAAGGAATAACTCCTTTTCTTTCATCATGTCTGGTACCAGACTTAATGTCTTTTATGACCCATTTTACATTTTTTGAAAGCAGATGACAAAAACCTATACATGATCTAGTTTATAGCTCTGCCTTGACATGCGAAAATGCCAACAGTCTGCACTTTGTGGTTTCTGATAGATGCTTGCATACATTGGTTAGACGTGATTTCTTCTCTACCCATTGAAACGATGCCAGATGTGTCTGACAACTCAATTCCTCACCTCCTTTAAATGACAAATTCCCGCCTTTCAGATTTAATTTTGGTCTATTGGAACTCAAAGTCAAATACACCAATATTTATAATCCTGTCATGTAGTCTACCTATGATACTTTTTTTCAGTTTTTTTTAGCAGTGTTTTGTTTGGCATCAGTCTGGTAAATATAGGCTTGGACATTGTAAAGGCACCACAGCCAAAGATAAAGCATTCTTTGTTTATTCATTATGATGTAATTCCACTACTACTAACTGTTGCATGTTTTAATGAAATGTTGTACCATTTATATAATAATTATATTGAGCTAGTCATCACATGCTAGTTGTCAGTGTGCAATTTGCACTTGGAGGTCAAGTTATGTATAATGTAATTGCCAAGTATTTCTACCCCAAAGTTTGACCTGGCACACTGTTAAACCGTTTCTTCATTGCCCTCATTCTAAAAAAAAAAACAAAAAAAAACCCCATTCTGGTTTGTCAAAAGATGGTTTGTCTGGCCCTATGTTATAACGTTAAAATATAGCAGTATGCTACAACACCTTATTCAACTAAATGGCCACTTAAGATTTCAGAATTAAGGGGATGGACATTATAACTAAACCCCCTATTTTTACATAATCAAGTTGAGCTCTTCCTGACACCCCTGCCATCACCAGTATCACCACATTTTCTTTTTCTCTAAGTCATGCAGCTTGATAAACTTTATTACTTGTGCTGTTCTAAAAATGTGTTGGTGTGGCCCTGTTAGGGATGTCTAGCACCAGAGTTGCTGAACTAACAGGTGTTTTTGAGTTTTTTTTTTTTCCTTGATCACATCTAGGGATATGAAGACCAGCAAAACATCTGCATACAGAAGTAGCCTGGGTCAAAAGTATGACGTATGGGACAGAAGAGCACTTTATTGAATTGTAGCCAAAAACACAAAACCACGTCTCCTCAAATTACTGTAGGACTGAATGCAAATTTAAGGGCACGAGTATCGGTAAAAACCATTGGCAAGCACTGTACAAAGGTATTCATGGAAGAGCTTCAATAGCCAAACCTTTGATGAAACCACAAACCGATAAAAAGCCTGTTTAATGGTGAAAAGGCCACAAAACATGGACACTGGAGGTATGGAAACTTGATATGTTCTGTCAAGTCCAGCTTCACTGTTTTTCCCACTTTGAGATGTGTGTATGTCTTGAGACTAGCCTATAGTGTTGACTGCCTTACATCCATTGTCAAGCATGGTAAGGATCCTGTATGGTTTGTGGTACAACATGATGGCACTTTTTGTGTCTGATAGAATATCCAGATGCTTTTGGGCTGCTCCTTTACCTTTAGGGAGGACTTAGGTGATCAACTCCATATTATGGTCCAGACTTTGTTTCCAGACCGTGATGCCATCTCCCACGATGGCAATGCTTCTATCCACACTGTTTGTTACACTGGTATGAGGAAAATAAAGTTAAACATCTTTCTTGGCCAGTCTAGTCACCAGACTGGAATATTTTTTAATCAGTGTGGGACATTCCTAAGAACAACATTAGGAGTGCATTCCCACGCCTACTTATGTCAAGGATTTATCATCTGTATTAGTTGAAAAATGGAATGAAATTGACATAATTGTTGTTTGTGATTTTGTATTATTTATTCCTCAAATATATTATGTGCAAAAAACAGGTCCTACCTATAATTAATAAAGAACGAAAATGTGATCTGTAGTTGGTTTCTAGTTATTTTGTCCAACTCTTATATATACCCAGGGGCGTTGCTAAGTTCCTGTAACCTCCATGGCATGGGCTCTCTATTACATTTTCAATAGGGCTGGGTTCACACAGCATTTTTAATGCCACATCATGAACTTAGGAAAAAAACAATGTTCCGGTTTTTAATTTTAAGTCTATTCCACATATATACTGTACATCACCTCAGCAGTACACTGTGTAATGAAAATCAGTGCTGACAAATTTGCTTTTTAAAAAGAGCTCATCTATGTATAATAATGTAATAGCTTATAACAGTCATACAGTTATTAAATATTACACCTATACATGTAGTAAATATACCATATGTATTACTAAAAAAAGATCACACAATACCAAGACCCAACACTACTAACAAAGAACCACATAATTCTGCCAGACTATAACAAAATGTGACCACCACTTGTGACAGTCAGTTACATGGCTTGTAAGGTCAAAGAAAAACAGACATCAATCCAGTTAATAATAATAAACAATAATAATTTTTATATAGTGCCAACCTATTCCACGGCACTTTACCATTTAGAGGTTCTAAGTACAGACAAAAAACTTTACACCGTAATAAGCTACTTCCAGATCAGATACAAGCTTACAATCTTTAAGGGTGTATGGGTGAGACGAAGGGTGAGAAGTGCTTGGCTTACACAGTGGTCAAGGCTTGTTTAATAAATATGGGGTAGTTTACATAAACATTGGATGAACTTGCCACCCAGACTATACATCTACATGCAAAAAATGCCTGTGAGTGTCAAAGTGCAGGAAGTGACAGGAGTGTGTGTAACAATGTGGGGGAGAGCAATTAGGGATCTTGATAGGCCTGCCAAGAGGTATTCTCAGGGCGCACATAAAAATATGAGAGTTATGAGTGTGCCTGATCGTACAGGGTTAGCATGTTCCAGAGAACTGGTGCAGCATGTGCAAAATCTTGGAGACTGGCATGGGAGGTTTGGATAATTGAGGTATGTATTCTAAGATCATCAGCAGAGCGCAGGGAATGGGTAGGGTAGTAGACAGATTTAGGGGGTGCAGTGCTGTGGAGAGCTTTATGTGGGAAAGTGATTCGTTTTTGTTGTATTCTTTACTGGATGGACCACCAGTGCAGTGAGTGACACAGGGTAGAGGCATCAGTATAGCTGCTGGAAAGAAAGATGAGCCTGGCTGCTGCGATCAGGACAGATTAGAGAGGGGAGAGTTTACAGAGAGGAAGACTGATAAGCAGGGAATTACAGTAGTCAACAAGAGAAAGAATAAGAGCAACAATGAGAGAATGAGTTGTTTCCACAGTGAGAAAAGGATGGATTCTGGAGATGTTCTTGACCACCTTCTATGTTTTGAAGGGCTAGAACAGTCTATGGGGAGACCTAGTTATTATTAGCCTGTTGGCTGAAGCACCCCATTCAATGTCATATCACTATATGTGCTCACAATTGTATCTTCTTCTACATGTGTTTTTTTTCTCTTGATATCCCCTAATGAATTCCCTGCCAACCAAGGGAAGGAAACGTGTTGGATTATAAATAAAAGCAGAGTTGTATACAACATATCCGTACATAGGGCATAATTATTAAGATTGTACAAAACATACCCTAGCATTCAGGGTCCCAAAAAGGACGGGGAAGTCCTTTTTGGGACGATGACCCTACATTGTTGTGATAGGCAGATTATTATCTAGATGTTCTTGAGGTGCAGTTGAACGAGGCGAGCAAGGGATTGAATATATGGAGTGAAGGACAGATCGGAATCTATTATGACCTTAAAATAGCGGGCCTGCTGCCTAGGAGTTATGGTGGTACCATACACTGAGACAGAAATAGTAGGGTGGGGTTGGTCAGTAGATGGCAGAATGACCAGAAGTTCTGTTTTAGTAAGGTTTAGTTTGAAATGGAGAAAGGACATGATGTCAGACAGTGGACAGACAGTCACCAGTATTTTGCAGCATGGTGGGTGCTGATGCCACGGTAAGAAGTGTATAACGGAGTGCCATCCGAATAGAAATGGTACTGAAAGCCAAATCTGCTGATGGTATGTCCAATAGGGGCTGTATAGAGTGAAAAGTGGAGAGTGCCTAGAACTGATCCCTGAGGAACTCTAACAGCAAGAGGGAGAGGAGAAGAAGTAGAACCTGCAAGTGAGACACTGAAAGCCCGGTCAGAGAGGTAGGATGAGAAGCAAAAGAGAGAGGTGACCTGGAGGCCTATGGCACTGGGCATGCTGAGGAGAAGATGATCTACGGTGTCAAACACTGCAGAAGAAGCAACAAGGAGTAGTTACCCTCAGATTTAGCTGTGAGGAAGTCATTTGAAACTTTAGTTAGAGCAGTTTCTGTAGAGTGTAAAGTGCAGAAACCTGATTGCAGAGGGTTAGAAGAGCATTACCAGAGAGAGGAGTGGCGAGAGTAGACCAAGCTTTTCAGGAACTTGAAGAGAGATTATGGGCGTGTTAGAGACTGGTTAGTAGCGCAGGATGGGTACAGAGTGGGGTTTTTTTTAGTAAAGGAGTTATGACAGAGTGTTTAAAGGAGGATGGAAAGATTCCAGTTGCGAAAGAGGTTGAAGATTGCAGTTAGGTGAGAGATAACAGCTGGCGAAATGGACTGGACAAGTTGGGAGGGAATGAGGTAGTTGAGCAAGCAGGCAAGAGAAGCCTGGATACTACTACTTTAAGGGGTTGTCTCACTACAAGGATTGCTTTTAATGTAAAAGATCTTGCAAAAACAAGTCACTTTCCAATAAATGTCCATTAATAATGTCCTACCTATTCCTAGATATCCCCTCTTGTATGGGCTGCATCAGCTCCTCAGGTCGCTATAGCTACAGACCTGTTTGATCTCTCCTGATAGGCTGCCAGCACTGGTTGCTACTGGAGCCTAGTGAAAGCCAGTAAACACGCTCCTGAATTCAAAGGGAAACCAAGAAACCAGGACTGAAGTAAGATGAATCAATGTAGTGAGACAACCCCTTTCAGGTCAGGGGATCAGACCAAGAGGGGACGGTATGGATATTAGTTGGGAACTTAGATATGATGTTTTGCCAGATACTGTTGATTTTGACATTGAAGTGAATGGCCAGGTCCTGAGCACAGAGGTCAGTGGCCGGGGCCTGAGTTTTGGGTTATTGTGTAATGTTGAGCTGAGGGAGATGAAATATTCTTGTTTGGCGCATCGTGGTAAGTCCTTAGCATGAATTTGTAAGAAGGCGTTTATTTTCGGGGCCCACTGTGTCTCCTTGCCTCTGCCACATGTATGTTGCCCCCGCCCGGTCTCACTTCAACTTAAACAGACCATATCCACATGTCACCACTACATAGTGACTGAATAAAACAGTCACACCATGACCACATATTACCACCACATAGTGACTGAATAATACCGCCACACCATTACTGAATATAAACCATTACACTTTGCACACATATAAATGATTACAGTTCAGGTACAGTTAGTGACTCACAGGTGCTATTTCTCCTATGAGTCGTTCAGGTTCCCTTTCCTTCTTCATCGGCCCAAGCCTTCATGCTGACTTCCAGTTAACACTCGTCCCTGCAGATTTGGACACAAATATCTTAGAATCCTCACTTTTCCAGAAACTCCTTACCTATAGGTATATAAGTCCCCTCAGTTAGGTAGCTCTATAGGTCCCCTCCATTAGGTAGGTATATAGGTCCCCTCAGGAAGCTATAGAGGTCTCATCAGGTAGGTATATATAGGTCTCATCAGGTAGGTATATAAATGAGCCCCTCAGGCAGGTGTTTATAGGCCCTTTCAGGCAAGTATATATAGGCCCCCTCAGTAAGGCAGGTGTAGATGTGCCCCTTAGGCAGGTATATATATGGCCCCTCACAAGGTAACCGCCAATAAAAATAATAAAATTATAATTAAAAATTAATAAAACTAATAATACTTACCTTACCTTCTTCCTCAGGCGAGCGCCCTCCTTTTCTGCCTGACCCTGGCAGCATGACGTCATCACGCCAACAGCGTGGGGACGCTCCTCTGGCAGCTCCTCGGCTGCATGGCCTATGCAGAGTGACTGGGCTGTGCAGCCAAGGAGAGGCAGTGGCGCGATGAGGTCACTTCATCGCACCGCTGCCCAGTTCAGAACTACGAGGCCACGGCGGACCCTCACCACTACGGGCACTCCGCTCTGTCGGGCCCTGGGCACACCGGAGGATCCTCCGGTGGGCCATTCCGACACTGAGGTGTGTGATAGGCTATCTGCACGCACATCCCTTGTTGCTGTCATAAGAAAAGAGGTTTTTGCAAGTGTTGCAAAAAGAGACAATTGGTTTTCAGGCCAAAGATGGCAGGGAAACTGCGCAGTTTATGTACTGTGGTGAAATTTTATAGTAAGTGGAGAAACAGCACCATTATGAATAAACGTTGTGGAAACTGTGGAGCACTGCCTGGCATTGATGTGAGAGGTGAATGTTGGCTATGAAGGTGTGTGATGTCAGATGGGCACCCTACAGTGGAGCTGTTTACTGCCAGAATGAACCTAGGGGCTACCAGTTGTGTATCTAATACAACAGTTCAGCAAACCATACTGTTTATGAGGCTCTGAAGATGGTCACTGCACCTCTGCTAATAACCAAGTTCATCAGCAATTGGCAGTATCAGAATTGGACTCCACTGATTGGTAAAGGGTTGTCTTCTCCAATGAGTCACATTTTCTGCTTTATCAAACAGATGGATATTGGCATGTCAGGCAAGAACAAACACCCTACAACCATTGCTGTAAAAACACAAGGTGGTGGTAACAGTGTTACGGTGTTGGGAATGTATTCATGGCATTCTCTGGGCCCCCTCATCCATGTGGAAGGGGCTCTCAACCAATTGGGTATGAATCCATTCTTGCAGATCATGCACACCTATAAAAGCTGATTGTCCTCCCTGGTTCAGATGGGAACTGCCAACAAGACAATGCAACATGTCACACAGCTAGCAATGTTCAACAATGGTTGGAGGAGCATGACCAAGACTTCCAAGTACTACCTTGGCCTCTTATTCCCCAGACAATTAAACACTGGTGGGACAACCTTCACCATTGAGTTCACTCCATGGATTCTCTCCCTCCAGCAGGTGTGGGATACAACACAGCATGGTTTCAGATACCTGTGACAACCTACTAGGACCTTATTGAGTTATTCCCAACCCATCTAGTTGTTGTTTGTGCTGCACACGGCAGTCACTCTGGATATAAGCTCATAATAACATGTCGGCTGTGTATAGAACAGTCAGGAAAAGCTGCTTGAATCTGGAAATCACTTTCTATTTAAAGGGGTTTTCTTGCTACAAAGATCATATCTGTAATGATGGGGACAGTAAAAATAAGCACTTGGTTTGCATTACCTAAATCATTTAGTCTAGCAATCTAATGTAATAATCAGTTCGGGTCATGCCCCCGTTGTTGTGATTGGCTGACTGATATTTCAGCCTGTTGGGACATGCACCCTGTGCTGTGATTGGCTGCACTGTGTGCCCCTCTGAGCTGTGGAAAATGAAAGTGAAACAGCTTTCTGTGCTAGCTGCTGGCTGTGTAATAAAAGCAGCCTCAGCTCTCTACGCTCATCTCCCAGTGATAGCTCTATGTGAAGGATCTGGGTAATTACTGAGTCTCTAGCTGCTAGATTCACTCTTTCCCCCACATAACACAGCCTTATACACTCTCTGCTCCCCCTCTACCACCTCCCTGATAACAGAGGGGGGAGAAGAGTGCATTTCTCACATTTGTTTAATCATTTCAGGCTGTATTTATAACTGTTTACACCAATGCAGGTTACAAGGAGCTTGTGGAGGCAGGTGACAGCTCTGCAGGCATGAGAACTTACCACTGCAAGTGGTCGGCAGAGTTGTGATATCCTCTCCCTCCCACTGCTCACATAGAATGATGATGTGACCAGTCTTCAGTGAGGGAAGACCTGCCTGTTGGTATGAGAGACCTGCCTACTGGGAGGAGAGACACGCCCCTGGATTTGAAGGTGTAAGAGACAGAAACAGCTCAAGTCTGCAAATGCAGTGATGAGAAAACCCCTTTAAGGACACAAGCTACTTTGGGTTATGTGCTTCAAACACAATGCTCCATGTGGTGCCCAAAGAAGCTGCTCTACACCATTGTTTGTTCAGTACCCTATAAAGATATTGATGTTCATTGAGGGGATATTGTGATCCTTTGGTGTACATTCAAGAGAATCGGTGGTACTTCAGATTAGCTTTAGAATATGTGGTAAAGTTTATTTTAACAAATCTTCTTTAAATAAATGTGAATATTTTGAATACACATCAACTTAAAGCAATTCTTCATTAGAAATCACAAATTATTATGTAAATACAATTCAGATTTAGAGTTGCACATTTTTGGTTACAGGTTTCATAACTGTTGGATGTTTCAGTTCAGAAGTACCCTGTTCATACAGGCCGCCGTGGTCAAGAGGAATGGCACTTGTAAATTCAAGGAGCCATGTATGAAAGAGGGCAGCGCTGCCAGCCACAACTGCCCTCCTCTTATCCACACAGTTTCTTCCCGTTTCAAGTATCACACCTCGTCCACCACTGTGACCTATATGAATAAGGTTCTACCGGACTGATACGTCGCAAATCCTAAAAAAAGCACAACTGTGAATTTAAATTTCATTTGAATAATTAAAGGAGCCGCTCATCCTGGTACAGGTAGAGATCAGTACAGAATCAGTAGTACTACACTGTACTGCAGAGAGGCGCTATCAGACCGCCAATCAATGCGTGCACCTCACTAATACAGATGTTTTACTAGTAAAATGTTCATAATTGATTGGCTCTTCCAGTCAAATCTGCTGCAGATCAGCAGTGTCTTTGATATTGTTTGCTGAGTGTGGTTTCCAGATACAATGCTGAGTCCACTGTAGCTCAAGGGAGCACTGGCCTCGTAGCAACTACTCCGATTCCAATTCTTAGATACCGGTATTTATCTTGCTTTTTAGTACATGAAATACAATATTTGAGTGGTTTCTACTTTATTTTACACAAATTTTGATCTCTTCTTTTTGTTCGAACAGTTTAATGCATGAGATCCAAGTCTACGTTCCAAGAAAAAGCATTATTTTTTGAATACTTAAACCTATCATTGTAAATAGGTCAGAGAAGTACAACTACAATAACCACAATTTCCACTCTGAAGTACCAGTGTTTGAAGTAAAAAAACAAAAAAAAACAACAACATGATAGGACAGATGATGACAGGGTCAAACTAAAATGATAGACTCTTTCTTCCATATGTTGCTCTGGTGGTTTTGGCCAATACTAGACTGGAGTAGAGGGCCTCTTTTCATCTTCTGCAGTGTTTTATACCAGAGCAATGTTATTTCTTTTCACAAGATTTTAATGCGTGATCTACTTTAGTTAAAGGGGTATTCCTGTTTCATTGATTAGTTTTAAATGTAGACAAAGGTAAGTTAAGACTAATATCAAACACATTACTGTTCTGACTGCTTCTCTTCAGTGTTAGGAGCACAGCTTATCCTCTACTTTTTATGTGTATATATATATATATATATATATATATATATATATACACACACATACATACACATAAATACTTGATACTTATTTTCAGAAAAGGTCATACTTTTTTAAATATAGCAATACAGCAACAAGTTGCCGCTGCACCTAGCAGAGAACAAGGTCTACCATTAAAAGCATTGACATTTAGTTCATTTCTCTAGAATCAAGCATGCAATACATGTTAAGCAATTGTCACACACTGCATGCCAGCTTTTTCCCTTGGCATTTTTATCAGCATGTGATATCAGCTAGCCTGCACAGACAAATAAGGCCACCTATTATTGAAAATATCTTTAATGAATGGCTAAATTGAATTAGCACCATAACCATTCCTTACAGTATATGGTAAATTCCTTTATGTATATGTGCCCTGGTTAAGCACCATGTAAAGCTTTCATAAACAAAAACATCAATGGAAACAACAGTCAATTCCTGTAGGGTAAAACACCAAGCATGGCATCATGGTCTGGAAATCGATACTGCTAGAAACCACTGTTCTTATTTCTTCATCAATCAAATAATTCAGTTATCACAGATAAATACACATTCCAGTTCCATGCAAAAAAGAGAGCACTCTAGTCCCTGATAAAGCAATGTATTAGGCTATATCTACACTGCAAATGTTAAAATGCTGTCAAAAACATGACGGTATTTTAACATTGCTATACCGCGACTTTCGATGCAGGTTTGTGGCAAAAACTGTGGTCGTATATTGGGTATCTTAGTACATTGCATGTGCTAGAATATACAATTAATCTGTCGGAAGATAGAACATGTTCTATCTTCCGGCGGACGGTCGGCGGTTTAGAAATCCGACAGTAGAAAATCTGTGCTGTGTAGACTACGGCACGGATTTTGTATTGAAGTCTATGGGAGCTGGTTAGAGATGGAAAATCCAACCAGAAACCAGTGCTATGTAGACATAGGGCTTGTTCACACGGCGTTTTGGATCCTTTTTACGGATCCGTTTTTCGCACTTGAAAAGCGCATCCGGGAAGCGGATCCGCAAAACGCAGCATTGGATACTTTATTTGGATCCGTTTTCAATGCTTTTTCACCTGCGTTTTAAGCATCCGCTTTCCGGATGCGTTTTTCCACAGAGTGAGAGTCTCTCTCTCTCTCTCTCTCTCTGTCTGTCTCTCTCTCTCTCTCTCTCTCTCATCCATGTCTGCCCCATCCCTCCTCCACCTGCGCTCCCGCCGCCGCCGAGCCGCACCTGCGCTGCCGCCGCCTGCGCTCCTGCTGCCTCTCCAGCGATCCCCGTCCAGCCTTCCAGTGCGCTTTTCGCATCTGCTTTGAGGATGCAAAGCGCAGCTGTTACGTACCAGGAGTGTGGAGCGCTTTTGGACAAGTGCCAAAAGCGGACTCCATTATCTCCTATGGGCGTTCAGTTGCGTAAAACGCAATAAGAATTGACATGTCAATTCTTAAAGCGGATGCGAAAAGCGCAGTGCAGAAGAGCTCTCAAAAGCGCATCGCTGATCTCCCGTGGGAACAGCGATGCGCTTTTGCCATTCAACTTAATGTTAATCACACTGACAATTGTTAGATCCGTTTTGCGGATCCGTAAAACGGATCACAAAAACGCCGTGTGAACAAGCCCATAGACTTACAAAAAAACCAATGTCAATGTGAATGTATCAGTTTGTCTAAACAACAAATCTACAAAGATGTAAGGCTGAGGCATTGTGGAAATCTGCTGCATACTTTCAAGGATGGAATTGTGTTGGATGTGTGTGAAGGGATGTAGTTTTAAAAACCTTATCCACATATATTGTACTGTAAATCCATCCAATAAATCTGCATCAGTCCTGCTACATCTGAACTTGCCCTAAGGCTGCATTGACAAAAATTAAAAAAAAAAAAAAAAAGCAGTAAATGTGTTTGAGTGCACTGTGTAATTATATCCTCGAGTTATGAAGTTTAGTGTGGTGTGAACTATAGTCTATAACACATATAGAGTGACAGGTATGAATGGGGCTGCGCCAATTGTCTGCCATGCCTTGCGGCCAAAAATCTGTCCCGTTTTTTTGGGAGTATGAACAGCTGTACCCCCAAACTTGGTGCATTCTGCTCCAGACACATCTATTTTCATTACACCAAGTCTGCGCCAAGTTTATCACATAAGTGTTGTACAAATCTATAACAATTTCAAAGTGGTGCGGCTGAGACAAATTTTGCTGTAGGAAGGGACACATGTATAAAGTGTTCGCCACTAGTAATTGACATGTCACTTATCTCCCCGCGCGTCGTATTGTTCCCCCAGGGAGAGGAGGCGTAATCCATAGTTCTCATAGAGAACTGTGGATTACTGTAATGACTGGGGTGCATTTCACTCGTATTTGAGTTTAACCTGTCTGAACATAGCTTTAGGGCCACATGTATGAAAACTGTCTTGGTCTAAGACTTTTTTTGTTGCCCATAGCAACCAGAGTTCCCCTTACAATTCATATAGTGCTCTGAAAAAATGAAACAGGCTCTCTGATTGGTTGTTATGGGCAACAAAGATAGTCTTAGAGCAAGACAGTTTTCATACACGTCCCCCCTTAGTATTTTAAAAACAGACCAGCCACTTGTGTGAAGTCTCAGAAGACTGTATTGTACATTTTGTCCTACCTCATATTACTTTTTCATGGGATTCCACACGGAAACTGAATTAACAAATTGAGAGCATGTGAACTGCTCACACTATGGGGGGCATGTATGAACCTGATGCCGACTTGCCAGTTCTAAGTCTGTTTTTAATTGTGTATGGTTTGACAGTATGTATGAAAGTGTCTCACAGCACTTTATATACAGTAGGGGGGACATGTATGAAAACTGGGTCTAAGACTTTCTTTGTTGCCTATAGCAACCAAGCAGAGCTCCCCTTTTATTTTTTCAGAGCAGTGTAACAACAAAGAAAGTTTTAGACCTAGACAGTTTTCATACATGAGGCACTAGGGGCCACATGCATGAAAACTGTCTAGGTCTAAAATTCACTGAGTTGCCCATAGCAACCAATCAGAGTGCCTCTTTCATTCAGAGCACTATATGAAATGAAAGGGGCGCTCTGATTGGTTGCTATGGGCAACTCAGTGAATTTTAGACCTAGACCGTTTTCATGCATGAGGCTCTAGGTGTCCCATTCTATGCCAAAAGTAGTCACTCTGAAACTGATATGGATTTGTATGCCAATTTTGCGCCAAACCATGGCTCATTTTTGCCGCCTTGTATGATTCTGGTGTGACACGTTCTTTGGGGCATTCAAAAGTGTTGTGCCTGAGGCAGATTGCATCATTTTGGCGTGCTATGGTTCAAACATCTATAGAACAGGGCTACCACACTTTGGCTCAAAGCACGCAAAAAAAATGGTGCAGTCCCATGCCTGTGGCCCTATGTTTTTAAATATCTATCATGTTGTACCCTAACCAGTGGGCTTCAACACGTGGCTCACCAGCTGTTTCACAACTACAACTCCTAGGCTGCCATGTTATGCTTGGAGTTATAACTTTATATTTTAGGCAGTCTTAAAGAGATTGTCTCACTACAAAGATTAGCTTTCAACATGTTGGGATCACTAAATGAAGACGTTTTCCAAATATATTGCATTGTTCATTTTGTTTTGTTAAGGAGCTACAAGTGATTTAATCACCTTCTGTGCTCTCTCTGGTTCCCCTGTGTACTCCTTTTCCCCTGCTGTTTGTTCTATCTGATAGCAGGGAGTGATGTCATTGGGCAGTGTGAGAGCTTGTGTGTTATCTGATCTTTCAGACAAACGACAGCAATTACTCTACTGTTTACATTAGCTCAGAAGCTTCTCCGAGCCTTAGAAAAGGTAATTTATTTAATCTAGACTAATAAATAGAGAGGCTTGAATACACAGAGCTCATATGCTAATTACAGACAGCTTGACCAGGAAGTGACAGAGCAAAGCAGCATTATTTCATTCATGCATCCTATGAAACTTTGAGATGAGACAACCCCTTTAAGAGAGAGCATTCAGAAAGGTTAAAGCACAACCTGCACAACTTGGCTGGAGGTGGAGCCAAAACCACCTGGGAATGCCCCTGAAATGCCTGCGAACTCCACCAGACTGCCTTGGAACACCCTCCAAACACCTAGGAACGCCCCTGCACCACCCAGGAATGACCACCTGGGAACTCCCAATTTGAGGTAGGCGCAATATAAGCCCTACCTCTATGCAGTTTGGTTCATAGGCCACTAGAAATCCTTTTTTGGGCCCCAAAATGCCGGCAGACCGTGTCTTTTTCAGGCCAGGGTTAAAGGCTCATCTGTGCAAGCAGATGAAAGGAAGAAGCTCTTTGACACAGGCTTAGGGCAGCAATTCTAAGCCCATCATCACCTTTACTATCAAAAAGTGAAAATGTCCTGATAAAGAGGCACCCAATATTAATCACATGATAAACAACATACCATAGTGCTGATAGCATTGATCTATACAACGGAACATGTTATGTTCTTTAATTGTTCTGGGGAAACAAGGGAGTGATTAGCCAAAGACCATGCCTCAGCTATGTTGTATGTCCCAGTCCGCACTAAAAGAACTGAGATCTGCAATACTTACTGACAGCTTCAACTTGGATATCTGCTGTCAAGTTCATTGTACTGAATGAAAGTTTTTATTACTATTACATTTATATTGCAAGATGCCTTTGGAGGTGCTTTTTAAAGGAGACCTGCCAGAAAGGCACTATTACAAATGTGAGCGTTTTTGAGATAGGAATTCTTGAAGATAGCGGCCAATAGTTTAATGGTGAATTTATCACATCATGTCCTTTATTGATTTCTGGTAGATGGAGTGTGTCATTGACACCCTATGTGGATATACAGCAAAGTACTTAATCCTTATCCACATCCTACCTGGCTTGGATAGTCAGAGGTCTTATACGATGGGGACCTGAGGTATGTGGTGAACTAAATCCACACAAAGTCATACATGTCTTCATCATAGCACACACCAGTAAGAAGTGACAAATGCCATCAGTTTCTTCCTTCAGCCTGTAGGGAACCCATATACCTTTAATAGTTCTTTGGTGAATGCTCAATTGGCCAACGGTAATTTCTTCACATTACCCCATACATATGCATGCTCTTATAGGCGGTGAATGCACATATTGTCAATGGGGAGAAGAGAGAAATCCGGTACCAGGCAGTGAAGGTGGCTTATTTCTAGGGAAACAGAAGTATCAAGTGTTGAAATTCAAAATGCCCAATCTTTCAGGACGTCTCCATCTACATTAGACAGTCAACAAGTCTACCCAAAATCTGTGGGTTTGAATGACTTTTTTCTAATGTGTATATTGTCCTGTGGGCCTGTAATTTCAAATAATGATATTTTAGCATATAAATGAGGTATTAAAACATTTTAATGTGCACAAAGAGGGACATGTATGAACGGGTCTGCGCCAGAAGTCTGGTGGATTTTCAGCCCGACATCAAGCGCAGCCCTATTCGCTTCCCTGAAATGCCTCCCGAATGCCAATATCAGGTGCATTACAGAGTGCAAGCGGCACTTTTTAATGCGCCTGATTTCGGGGGGCATTTGGGAGGCGGGGCGCACTAGAACCGTACGAAGCTACACATTTATAGCTTCAATACGGCAAATCCAAGCGCATTACTGCTTGAACAGGTAGAGCACTTTCAAAGTGGTATACCTGAGCCAGAAATGTCATCCTAGCGCTAGAATGCGCCTGATTTATTACCCGCTGTAGGGTCATAAATCTATGCTATTTTAATGCACATGAAATTTGGCGTTTAAACACCAAATTTCATACATGTGACCCAATATGTTTTTCTGGTAGGTGTCCTTTAAAGATACAATTAACTACTTTAATCCCAATGCTATTCTATTTCCTTTGTATACTGGATAATATGCCCTGCATATACAGCATTTTGGGTACACTGTCCGAAGACACAATAGTTAGCTATGCAGAGATGCACAAGTAAGTGGATAAATGAGATTGGGAAGAAGTCATATAAGAACACATGGAGCTTTCTGCCAGTAGAGTTTTACATTAAAGGAGCAGGCTAAACCAGTTCTGCAGTTGTCAGAATCTGTGGGGGCCCAGAGGTTAGATACCAATCAATTATGAAACGATATGTAACATGAAACATTATTGCATCAGACTGCTCCTTTAAAGGGGCTCTCCACTTTGGACAATCCCAATAAATTGATCATACAATGTCCCCCTGCTGAGACCCCTAGCAATCAGCTGTAATTTGTGGACAAATCTGACAATAAGTATTCATACAATACTACAAGTGGAGAAGCCAGTCAAATAAATGCAGGACAGAACATGTTCTTTTCCAGTTAAGAGATACTCTGTAAATCGCCATCTCCCTTGTCTAACACATGAGGATCCTGAACAGTGGACTCCTCTCAATGAACCTAACGTTTTATAATATGGTAAATGAAAACTGGTTTTCTAAACAGGAGAACCCCTTTAAACTCATTATTGTTTTATAAGCAGGGTGTAAAATATATCGAGATCTTCTGACTAGTGTCCTTTAATTCTTGGCACATCCACCACAACTCCATGATGTGTATGTTATGACTGGTGTGCACCCAATTAATAATATTTAAAGGGGCTGTCCACCTATTTTTGCTTCATTAGCGTAATTGGACCTATTGAACGTAAAAAAGTTATACACTTCTCTCCCCTCACCTTTGTTCCTGTGATACACCATCCTCATTGGTCGCCAGTCTTCTATTGTCTTCTCTCGTCCCCCGGATGGGCACGTCACCGTTGCAGCTGATTGGCGACAGTGATCACATGCCACTCAATCACATCACTGTTCAGAGCTGTGCACATCCGAACAGTGCTGTAATTGAGTAACACATGACCGCTGCAGTGGTGATGTGCCTATCTGGAAGAAGAAAGAAAAAAACAGAAGATCAGCGCTTGGTGCAGATGGTGCCCTGCTGGAACGAAGGTAAAGGTGAGTATAAGTTTTTTTATGTTCATAACTATTCTAATTAAATAATAAATAAAGAGGTGTAAACTAACTATTGTGAATAGGCATAATACTGTCTGCCATGGACATAATGGGCGCTTTTAGTTAGAGGTTAAATAATGTTACAGAGTTCTGAAAGTAAGTGAAGAAGAAGATATAGAAAGCTTCAAAATCAACATCGTAACAAAGGCAAAAAAATTGATAAAAAGACTGAGCATGTCACATTATGCCTTGGCCGGAGGTTATGGGCAAGCACGTGTGCAAGATCATTTGGATTCTTTTATTTTTTCGCCATGCGCTCTACATGCACAGGAACAAACCCATCTGTGTTATGTGTTTTTCATGCCAACGTGTGTTACTTTCATTGGATGTAATAAAAAGCCACAATACACAGTTATTGTGAGGTTCCATGTCTGTAAACACACTTGTACATTTTGTAAAACATTTGCATACTTGAGGGCAGTCCTGAGTTCTCTACGTCCTGATTCCTTCCAATAAATACCAACGTGACATAATTCCTTCTTTCATGTAGGTGGTGCTCTTTCTTCTCCAGCTTCCAACATCACCCTCCTTAGTGCTTGGCAATGGCAATTAGACACAAGCACTAGAATTTGCCTTTGTTAGTGCATGTCCAAAATATCTGGATTTTTCCTTTAAAGCTTTAAATCATTTCCCGGGAACATTCCATAAGTTTCAGGTGCTATTAATAAAAAAGGTTCAACCTTGAGAACAATCAGCATTGTTACAATGTATCCAGATACATATCTGTGCATATTTGAGTGGAGTAATTCTTACAGCTACATTATAATCCTGCTGTTCAGCACCAACTTCCACCCACTGATGGCCTGAATAGATTGCAATGATTTTCCGCTTCCACTTTTTCTTGTTTGGTTCTTTGAGACGGATGTAAATACCTGACCCACTAGAACCAGAATCTGCATCACAGTACTGATAAAAGAGTTCATTAGATTCCTCTGATACGCTGCAAAACCGATAGACTAACTGTCCTGGTCTGTCATCATCAAATCCAGAGAAATGCACTCTATTGCCCGGCATGTTATTGATCTCAGGGCTTATCCCCAGCTCCATGTAGTTCTTTTTCTGCGGGCGTTTTAGTTCCAGAACGGCGTAATCATAGTCCAGAGTCATGTTTTCTGCTACCTCCTTGAACCAGCCTTTAGGGATCTGAATGGCTTTTACTCTTGTCCACTGGAAAGAAGGCTTTCCAGCATTGGAGGCCTTTTCTTTCCCAGATCTCTGCTGTGTCAACTCAGTGTCTTCTGCTGCAGACCTTTTCTGTACTGATTTCCTCTGTTTTCGTTTACCCCCCTTTGCGGCACTGTCTTCCTCAGTAGATGGGCTTTCTCTGTTTTTCTTGGCCCCCTTACGTCTTTTGCCTCCCCTCTTTGTCCTGATTTTAAGGATTCCGACTCGTAGCTTTTTGGTATTCTTGATATAATCTGTGCCATCATGAACACAATGGGCAGCTGTTAACACATGTTTGGGTGAAATAAGAATACCACTGCAGCCAGAAGACAGTTTTACTGCAGTACTAAATGGATAGTTGGTCATGAATTGCTTGTCAGATATGCTAAACCTACTGTCAGTACCATAAATTTGCCTCTTTCTTCGCCTGGTATGCTTTACTGGGGGACTGGTCTGATTAAGCCTCCCGGGCATCTGAAACTTCACTTTTGTCATAATGCGTGTACCATTGTCAAATATTGTCTCATAGGATAGGTAGTTTTCAAGGTCATCTTGGCTTGGTGGTGGTAGGTTCTTCTGACATTCAATTCCACAAGTTCCATGGAGTTCCTGTACCAATTCTGCCTGAAATGCCGAACTTCTGAGCTGGACAACTTCTGAATTGACAATGTGAGGTATATCCTTGATGTGCCAATCGTAGCCCTCCTGACTGTCATCATCTGCCTTGCTGATAATTGGCATTAAAGTAGAGAGTAGGAGGAGTACAAGATGTAAGTGATGCATTGTGCCCTATGGATTTAATCTAGAAAAAAACAATAATACATTAGAAGGAATACTCTACAGGAGATAGTCACTTATATAATGTTTACTGTACCTCTCATTGTTACATTCATCTTTATTGCTCAAACACACAGATAAAATGCAATCCTGAAAGAAGCTTTTCCTATTGCTTGTTTATCATGTGTTGTCTATATTGTATATTTGTTATGTGGCACAAAGATATGAATAGAAATTCACATTCACTGTTCATAATATCAAATGTGTGCTAACAAATATGTACAGTCTGTACGTAGAGTATTTAGTCACACTATAAAACATGTACATATGCCTTCTATTCAAATCTGTGATGTTGAAGGGCTGACATTATAAAAATTGTATATGGCCAGAATCCAGACGGTGTTACCCTCAGATGTTGTTACACTTTCTGAAGTGCAATATATCAGTTTAACACTGATTAAAACAAAACTTTTACTAGTACCTAATTTTCTCATGTGCAGACTCATTCACAATTTGCTGTCAAGTATACTGTGTACATCTTTAATAGTGAAATATTATGCCACCTGTGCCCATTAATGTGAGTAATATGCCAAAGGTCCACGTAAAGAAAGAAAGTTATTCTGGCACTTCGGTTAAAAGTTCCAAAAACATTTATTAATCACATCCCAAAAATTGTATCATCATGTTTTTGGTACTTTTAACCAAAGTGCCGGAATAACTTTCTTTCTTTATGTGGACATTATACCAGTAGCCGAGTGGTTTCTTCCGTGCACCGGTGTTCAGTGATTCAGGATCCGAAGGTGAGCACACAATGCATTTAATTGTACTATTGAGAATATGCCAAAGGTGCCCATAGATAAGTCTACAACATTTTCCCTCAAAAATCATGAAATCAGTGACATTATATCTAGTGTTATGTTTTGTGTATTATGTATTTTCCTGCATGTATCCAAGAGCATAACTGCAGACCGATGACACCTACATGTGAAGTGAGGTTACCCTGCCTTCTTTACCAGTACTCCATCACAAGTCACCAACACTCTGGACCACAAGCCGCCACATAATGCAAGGTTTGTCTCTCTGCAGATCATACTTGTGGGAATCTAAGTGAAGTTAGCAAACCTGGGGAAATATTCCAGACTTGTCTCACTTCCATGCAAAACATAAATATTTTACTCTGCGGTTGTCAGACATCCATCACTATCTTCCCTAATTATTGGCTGTTATTTGAATAGAAGACGAATACCAAAGTAACCAAGAAAATACTGGACAATTTAAAATGTATTAAGGCAGAGTTTATCAACCAGGAGCCCTACGGCTCTCTCTGAACCCTCAGAATATTTTAAGGGGTAAACAGGTGAAAATGGCATAAATAAGGCGGCCATGTCACAAGATTAGAGGTCCGCAGATGGAAGCAAGAAGTGAATAAAACAAAGAAGTGACCAAAAAAAAGAAAACAGAAAAGTGAAGAAAATAAAAAAAGAGGAGTGAACAGAGAAGTGACTGTGCTTCCCAGTGTTTGGTTCTCCACGTGTACAAGTGTCTCTTCTGCTTCCTTTTCCCTCCCACTTCCGCACTCTGAGCTGCACGGGACCAACCTGTCCACATCTTGTCTGTTTACATATTTGTATTTTGTATAAATGACAAAATTTATAATAGTTCTATTTTAATGCAAAGGCCGACATCTATGAATTCTCATGTAGTATTTTTTGGGCGTATATTGAGCTAAAAACTGCTGGCACACTGTTCTATAGATGGGACAACACATTTTTATGTACCTAGAATGCGCAAAAGTTTGATGCAAAACTGCCATACAAAGTTTGGTGCATTACACTCTATTCCCCCATACAAAGTTTGGTGCATTATACTCTAAGCCCCCATACAACGTTTGGTACATTACACTCTATGTCCCCATACAAAGTTTGGTGCATTACACTCTATGCCCCCATACAAAGTTTGGTGCATTACACTCTATGCCCCATACAAAGTTTGGTGCATTACACTCTATGCCCCCATACAACGTTTTGTGCATTACACTCTATTCCCAAATACAAAGTTTGGTGCATTACACTCTAAGCCCCCATACAACGTTTGGTACATTACATTCTATGTCCCCATACAACGTTTGGTGCATTACACTCTATGCCCCCATACAACGTTTGGTGCATTACACTCTATGCCCCCATACAACGTTTTGTGCATTACACTCTATTCCCAAATACAAATTTGGGCATACACTCTATTCCCCATACAAAGTTTGGTGCATTATACTCTAAGCCCCCATACAACGTTTGGTACATTACACTCTATGTCCCCATACAAAGTTTGGAGCATTATACTCGAAGCCCCCATACAACGTGTGGTACATTACACTCTATGCACCAAAATATTTGTTGGAAAACACTTTCATTCATATTATACACTCCTCTATATCTCTTTAGCACTGGTGTGTTGTGCCAAGTTACAAAAATGGCGCATGCGAATTCATAGATATTTGGGTAGCTACCTTTCTACCAGTAGTACAGGTGGGACACATTAATGAAACAAGGCTGGAAGGGGTCCACGGTGGGAAAAATAGGAAACCATACTGCATTAGGGTAAAGAACAGCATGCCTCTATGATAGGATGTGCACAAGCTGCTGGAGGTTGCTGATACGGTGCACTGTTCTGTAATATAGCTGATCACAGCTAAAACCATAGCTAAACACAAGGAAGATTAGAATACTAACAAATATGATATTTCAGAGCCCTTCTGTGTCCTGTTATGGACTTTAGATGCCTAGAATAAAAAGCCTATGTATGCTTGGAAGGGGAGCAATTCTTTCTGTGTACCCTGCTGCAGAGTATATATGATTGTATTATGAGCACTGATAGATAAAAGTATATGCTCATTAAGTCCAGTAGATGGCAGCAGAAAATAAGAAAAGTGCATAAAACCACAGCGCAAGTCTTTAATAGACTAGTTTTATAGAACAGTACCATGGACGTGATTTATGAACTTTGGGCGACATGTATAAACGGGGCTGCACCAGTTCTATGGCGTGCTTTGAACCAAAAAAACCCATGGTAGCCCTGTGTGACAGAGGTATGAACTGTCTTACGGCAAAATCTGGCTATTTCATAGCGGCGCGAGCTGAGCCAAATTTTGGCACATACGCTCTATGAGCCACTTTTTGGCACATGTTTTTGTCTCACATTGGGACACATTTCTAAAGTGCTGGGAGACACTTTCATACATACTGATGAATGCTATACTAACCTACTGAGAAGTGCGATTGTCAAGGCGGCACCATTTTTCATACATGTTCCTCTAGTTGTTTTAAGATTTTAAACCTTTTACATCTATTAGTTCTTACTATTATTATTATTGTCATCTGTAATGTATAGTCTTTCCTTCCAATGTGTTGGACTAAGAGCCACTATCTTAGCCTTTTCCACGCTCTTCTGCAATCTATCAGATCTACAAATTGTTTTAACATTCTGTAAAATAATCTGAGTGTAAAAAGTTATGTGCATTACATACTAACACAGAGTGAAATAAGACTGGGGCTGATAGTAGGTTCAAACTATGTCCATTTCATGTAGGGTTTGAAAGAAGAAGCAAATTATTGCTATTACTCATACTGGTTAGTGTTTGTTGTACCTCTATAGGTGCTAACAGATATAGTTACAATGCTGGGTTGTCAGAGGGGTCCCGAGCACATCCAATAGTCATTGTAGCTGTGTGTCTGTAGATGTCACTAAATGTGTGTATTAGAACTCCAAAGGAAAACTTGACATGACCTCACAGGTCTGACTAAGCCCCAGTGCACAATCCTGATTTAATATGTTGCAGAGCCTTTTCCAGGGAGGATTTATGATTTAATTCCAGCAATTAGTAGAGAGAGGATAAGAAATAAGTTAATATGGGAACCACATTTTTGGGTTCTGTCCTAAAACTACAAGACTGATTTGCTTCCAGCTCATTGATTACAGAATACAAGATTTCAATGACAGAGTAACATCTGAGAAGGAGCGCTGAGCTGCTCCGCCGGAACTGTGTCATCCACAACCAAGTCTACAGTATAATAAAATATTTAATGCAATGAGCAGTAAATTGCATTCCAGTAGTATGCTGCAAATGTAAAAGACACAAGTCCATTCCGTTATCAATGTCTATCTATCTATCTATCTATCTATCTATCTCTGTCTATCTTTTTCTTTATCTATTAAACTATCCCATATCATATCAAACAATCAAACTTCATCATCTAAGTGATATTCTTCTATCTATTACTAAATCATATCAATCAAACAATAATCAATCAATCATCTAAGTGATCTATCTGTTTTTTTGTCTATCTATCTATTTCTATCACTTATCTATCTATCCCAATTCTATCTATCTATCTATCTATCTATCTATCTATCTATCTATCTATCATCTAAGTGATCTATCTATCCATCCATTATCTTATCTCTCTCTCTCATCTAATCTCTCTCTCTCTCTCTACTTAACTACCTATCCAACCATCTAGTCTAATCATTCTATCTATCCATCTACTTAGAGACACATGCACATTATTCTTTCTCTGATTTTGCATGCAATGTTTCTGTACAGCCAGGTACAGCAGAACCTGTCATCTTCCAGTTAGTTAGCAGGGCTCAGGACATTAGCCTCTATTGATAGGTGTATTGTGCAGTCAGGTGGCCATTCCACACAGAGAAGTGAATACAGGTATTGTAGACGAGCATGGTCTAGTCTTACCTAGTTAGGGATAGGTGAACAGCAGTCATCAAGCAGTCAGCTCCTCATTCCCACTCTGTGCTGAGACTGAGGTCCAATCCTGGAGGTAGTAGCAGGACTCAGTGCACCTCCAGCCCAAGCAGAAGAGGGGAGGGACATCCAATGCACTGGGCAAGGCAGAAAGAGGGGGCTTGGGAGGAACAGGGCAGAGCTGAGCAGCCTCACTTAGGATACGAGGAGACATTTAAGGTTACTTCTAGGAGGTGAAAGGAAGGTACCAGAGAAGTGTCCGGCAGGGGACGCTGGCGAGCATTGATCTGTGCTCTGCACTTCCCCACAGCACAATGTGATCTGGAGACTTGAGATGTTCTGCCTCATTGTTTTATAAGGAGTCGTGTACATTACTATTCATTCCTTGTTGTGTTACACTGATGTGTATTATTGATCTGGTTATAAATAAGGACAATGCTCATTAAAGGAAGAAAATAGTAGTTTTGTAACATCCTCCTCTCCATAAGGATGAAGGTATTACATTAGATCCAGTCTGATGGCAACTTTGGGAGCAGAAATTAAATATTCATTTAGAGCAGATTAGTTCTTGCCTTATGGGATCCAAGTCTTCATCAGTAGAGGAAACTAAGATTAAAAATCTCCTATCCCCCTCCCTTCACCCACATTTTCCCCACCCTTGCTTAAACTTGATGGACATGTGTCTTGTTTCAACCGTACTATGTGACTATGTAGAATTGTTACATTTCTGCAGAAATAAAGCGGTCATCTGGTGTTAGGGTGCTTTCACACAGTGCTTTTTTTTGGTGTATTTGGTGTATTTTGATGCGTTTTTCGGATGCGTTTTTTTTGTGCGGGAAAGGGCAAAAAGCGTTTAATTGCGGAAACATTTCTGCACAAAAAAGGCCCAAAAAACCCCAGCTGGGTAAAAAGCCCCCTAAGGAATGTCCACACGGTTTTTTTGGGAGGTACGGCGGCGAATTAGGGGCTGAAATCCATCCCAGTCATTACGGTAATCCCCCAGTTCTATGCCCAATTTTATGGAGGGTTTTTGTCTAGGGGGCCCCGGGCGAGCTGCCCCCCTCCCCCCCCCGGTCATGGCGAAATTGCGGGGGAAATCCGCCCCCGGCAATTACCCCGCAAATTAAGTGTGTAAACCCTCGGCCTAACAGATTTGATTGTTTTTTTGCAAGTGCTGCACGATGCAGTGATTTTTGGCAATTAAGGTTTTCTTTTATCCTCGCACTTCAAAAGTCATAGCTTTTTTTTATTTTAAATTAAACCCATAGTCATATTTTTGGGGGCTTGCTAGGGCAAATTTTAAAGGGGTTTTTATATAATGTTTGGAAAACTGTAAAATTTAGGGGGGTTTAATGAAAAAAATTTTTTTCAAATTTTTCCATTAACGGCTATGAGCGTGAGTGGTTTTGGTGGCGGGTGGGGGGAAAGGGAAATTTTTTTTGTAGGGTTAGGTGTAGATTTTATTGCTAGCATTTTGGGGGACGGGTAGTTTTTGATCGTTTTTTGTTAAAATTGTTAGGGTGAAGTTCACAAAAAGTTGTTGCTTTTTGCCCTTGTTTTTTTTTTTACTCTTACCAAAGTTCGAAAGGGGTTTGGGTTTTAATTTTTAATAAAACCCAAGACTTTAATGAAAGCCCTTTACCAACCATGTTTTTTTTTTTACTTTTTTTTTTATATGATTTAAAAAAAAGGGGTGTTTTGTTAGTTTTTATTTTTACGTAATCTCTTTAGTGGCCTTTTTTTTTCATGACCCTAGGGGCACAATCACAAATACATTGTCCCTACTGGATTTAAAACCCCACATTCCCTGTCTTGGGGGAAAAGGTCTACCAGCACTGGATTGTGTCAGTTTTTTTAGGGGATTCGTATTTAAAATTTCCAAAAAACCCGGATTTTTACCCAGTGCTGTGTAGACTTCAATAGAAAATCTGGTTGTAGTCTAGACAGCAAGGGTTTTCTACTGAAGTTGTTGACTGTCAAGTGGAAGATAATGCATGTTATACATATAACCCGTCGGATTCCAAGTACTGAGCCGGCAGGAATCCAAAATCCGACCGCATTTCTTGCACAAAAACCACACAAAAAATCCCAGTGGTTTCTTTTTTGGGCGTTTTAAAAATTTTGTCCCATTTTTGGGCAGTATTTTAACTTTGCTGTGGAGATATAACCTTACACTCCCAGAACTTACTCTATAGAGTCAGGCTATGTAGGAACCACTAGCTGGACAAACTTTTTTGGTAGCCAAACCAGACACGTCGCATGTATCTGAAAAATGGGGGGGCCCACAAAATTTTGCTCTTTTTTGTTTGGAATGGAACAAAATTGATGGGGTCTAGGCAAGTCCCTTTTAAGGGCTTCTTTTAAATGGAAGGCAGTAGGGACACAGTAGGACTGAATAAAAGTGAAGAACAGGTGTGACTGCCCCATAAAAAAAAAATGTCATGCAGAGGACTTAGGTGTTGCTAAGTGTGCCTATAGAAATATTTGATACTCGTACAACTAACAGCATAACAGTTTATGTTAGTTTATGGCAGAACGTTCTATGGTCTATGCTATTTTCGGTTGACTTTGCAAGGAACCCAAACCCGCTTTTAAAATGGGGAGTTGTGCACAAAATTTTTCCCTATTTGGTTAGTTAAGTACAGGGTAATTACATTTAATGTGACAGTTTTTCAAAGTCCCCTTTAAAGGGTGTAAAAATCCCAAAGGGTTTCGTTAAATATTTCTCTTGCTGTAAATTTTATGTTTCTCTGTAATTACAAGGAGAAAAATGGTTTCCCGGGGTCTCCCCCCCAAAAAAGCATTTCTACATTCAATTACAACGCATCTACTTATTTTGCTTTCTCAAAGACCTGACATGCTGGTGTGATACTGTAAACTCAGGGAGCTTTATATAATGGGCATTGCATAAGAGAAGCTAGGATGTAAATGCTCAGTATGCAAGTCCTTTAGGCAATTACAATGGAGACTATTCACCACCATTCGAAAAACAAGCAAAGGCAAGTGAAAAAAATTCAAGCATTGATTAAACATATATATACAGCTCTCATGTACAGGGTTATTCTAAAGGGTGCTGCAACAAGAGGCATGATGACTTACGGAATGTAACACTTTTACTACTGCTGTTAGAACTGTAATAAGTTATATTGTACTTAACTGCCTTACCTAAGTACCTGGACTGGGACAAGGTATTCTGGTGCCCTAGGCAAATAAGGCAGATAGCGCCCCTTAATGGAAAATTCACCCCACTCCATACCTCCTTGCGCCCCCTTTTCTGCCTGGGATGAAGTTTTGCTCTAGGCTGGTGCCTACCTTCCCCTACCTGTCATTCCAGACTGCCTAATTGACAGTCTAAAGTCTATGACAGACCCTCATTTGCTATATAAAGTTAGGATTAATAAGGAAATTGGAAAACTGTTTTTCCTTTTTCAGTTCCACTGTTTCACTGTTACCCCCATTCCCATAAAAGTTAATGGTGTTGGCTATCTTAACCACTAGAAAAAAGACCTGACAAATGTAGCATGCTGTTGCCCTCATGGCCATAACTATGTAGCCATATCAGCTACTGTGGATCTCAGATGTTGAGGGGATCCCATTCAGATACAAGAACATTGTTCCTTTTTGTAGTTGGAGACTTTCTGCCCTCCAGCACTACTATGTGGGTTCCCTGATTTATGGCTGTTTTAGTTTATTATCATTAGGTGGAAGGGCCCCATCTCATTATACCATTGGGTTCTATGAATTCTAGTTATACCCCTGGTAGGTCTACAACTGCACAAAAGCAGGGACATGTGGGGGATGCAAACTGCATCCTACCCCCCAAAAAAAAAGTTTAAATCCCTTACGCTGTCCTGACACACAGCACCTTTGGCTGTACCTTCTTCAGCTAGGTGAAAAGGGAAAATAAAACACAATTGCGCCATCTGTTTTTGGAGTTCTGGTAACAAGTTATCTTTATACTGCGGGTCAGTACGATTCGATGATTTTTTTTTTTAACCCCTTACCGCCGGAGCCAGTTTTGGCCTTCCTGACAGAGCCCTGGTTTTAAAATCTGACATGTGTCACTTTATGTGAGAATAACTTTTTGACACTTTTACCTATCCAAGTGATTCAGAGATTGTTTTCTCGTGACACATTGTGCTTTAAGTTAGTAATACATTTTGATCCAAAAAGTCCTTGTTTATTTGTGAAAAATATAAAAATATCATGAAAATTAGCAAAAATTCGCAATTTTCAAAGTTCAAAAATTTCTCCATGTAAGTCAGATAGTTATTCCACTCAAAATAGTTTATAACTAGCATCTACCATATGTCTACTGTAGATTGACATCATTTTTTAAATGTTTTTTTTTTGTACCACATTAAGGGGCTTAGAAATATAGTAAATATATGCAAAAAACATCCAAACCTTATAGGTATCATGAGTTCGGAAAAAGACCGCCACATGCCATATCCCTCTCAAAAGCACATATTAACACCACAAAACATGAGAGTATATGGTAAAAAATATATATCTTTATTAAGGCTATACAAAATTTAATACAAAAATATTATGTGTCCATAAAAATCCAAGACTACAAGGTGGATAGGGAACAAATTGCAACTGATGGTAAGATAAGTATATCACATAATAGTGAAATGGGTAATTAAAAATATAACAGTAGTATAGTATACAGAGCTCTCTCTAGCTACGACCAAATATCCTAAGGTATCAGCATAGTGCATAAATTGAGGTAAGTAGTAGAGGCAGAGCACAAAATTAGAACAGTAATGACCCAAGCTTACCAACAGTGAGACCCTGTCCAACTCGACCCCGACGCACGTTTCGTGCCAAATAGCGCTTCCTCAGGTGGATAGTGGCAAGCAGACTCGACTGTGCTTATATACCCTATCAGAATAAGTGCACCTCATAGGGATCTCACACGGTGCACGCGCGGCGTTCGGAAGCGGACGCACCTCTGCCCCACTTCCGGCAGACCCGCAATAGCGCGCATGCGCGGAACATAAGATTCCCCGCACGCGCTACATGCGTTGAGGACATCGGATCGGGGTGAGCGCGACACCGCCCACACAGCGTGTGCACAGCATCCCAGTTAAAAGGTAAGAGGTGCATTGCTGATAGAGGAAACAATCTCAACTATATTATTGGCAACACAGAATCATTGTAACATGCACTCGACCCAAGTATGGAAATAGGGTACAGAGCGGACATGTTGTATCATATCAGCCAGACATAATTGCACAAAAAATCATCACAATTATATACATATAAAAAATTATTTAGTGAAATTAAAACGAATTAGAGCCCCATAATAAATATACAGTTGTAACGCCCGGGAGGTGGATCCACGGGAAACCACCGCAGGCGATGGCGAATAAGCCCACCCCCGGGGAGGGGAAAATTAAGTGGGCCCCGGGTATTCCCCCAGGGGCCCGCCCAAAAAGCGGGATTTTTCTTGCTGGGGCGGGAGTCCACCAGGTCATTTCCACTGGCGGGGCTTCCCCGTGGGGGCCCAAAGGGGGAAAACGAGGTACAGGAGGGCAGGGGGCCCCTAGCCCCGTGGGCAGGCAAAGGTCAGGGTAGGCGGCTCGGGTTTTCAAAACGGGAGAAAAGCAGGAGGTAAGGACGGGCGCTCTGGTTCGGGGGTCGGTAAACGTAGGCAGACAGTCGGTACCCCCCGGAAAGGAAAGACGGGAAAACATTTTAGGAAGCTTTTCCCCAAGGGAATAACACAAAGGACCCGGCGAAAGGCCGGCAGGAAGAGGCCGGACTAAATGGGAACAGGGGCCCGGCAATGACCAATTCCCGGGCGCACTCCCCCTTTTTAAATTAAAAACTCCCGGGCCGCGCCACGCCCCTAGGGGGGGACCCACGCGTCGGGAGCCCGGACCCAGAAAAGGCGGGACCCCCCCCCGGGGTTTAAGTAAATGCCGGGGGGTGCCGAGCGGGGGAGGGGACCCCCGAACCCGCCCTTCCCGGGAGGGGGCCTCCCTGGGGCAGGGGCCCGGGCGAAACCTGGGGCCCCCGGGACAGGGGTTCCAGGGTTCTGTGACAGTCCCCCCCAACCTTGGGCCTTCCCCCCCCCCCCTTGGGCCCCCTTCTCTTACGGGAATAAAGAAACCCTTGGATGAGGATGCGGTTAAGATATTCTCCCCCGGGCCCCCAAGACCTTCTTTTTGGGCCGAACCCCCCCAGTCCACCGGGAAAGGGGTTTTTCGTTTTCCCCCTAGTTCCCCCCATCCCCAAAGAATTTTTTTAAACCTCAAAAGACATTGGGGCTTTCAGCCCAAGCCCGAGGGGGAAAAGGGCCCCTTCTGGGAAAAAACGTTTTAAGAACCAGGGGTTTTTCAGTAAGGAAAACATGAAATAAAGTTGGGGTTTTTAAATCGTGGGAAAGGGAGCCGGATTTTGTATGAAAAACCGGGGTTTGGGAATGGGGCCCTGATAAACCTCAAAGGGTCCCAGGAAACGGGGGGTTTCCCATTTTAAAATGAAAGGCATTTTAAGGAGGCCCCTATCTGGGCGAGAGCCACCTTGTCACCTGGGGGGAAAACCGGGAGGAAAGGGATTTTTCTTTTGTCCCCCTTGATTCTTCATGCGCTCGGAAGCGCGGACCCAGGGACGACGGTTGGGCCCCAAAATGGCCTTCATGTCTAAAATAGTGCGCCCGCCGCCGGGACCTCAAGGGGTTCCCCAGAGGGAGGGGAAAGGGGGGGGGATGCAGGCCATACATATTTTAAAAGGGGGAAGACCCCCGCGGACTGGGAAACTAAAGGGGAAGTTATAAGAAAACCCCCCCCAAGACAGAAAAATTGGCCCCAAGTCTTGCCCTTTCCCCCAAAAGAAATGGCAAAGGGTTTAACACCAAAAACTTGGTTGACCCTCTCCCCCTGGCCTTTTCGTCTGCGGGTGGTAGGGGAAGAGAAGTCGGGGTTTTCCCCGGGAACTGGTTGCGCGGGGGCTCGAAAAAACCTTTGGGACAAATTGGACCCCCGGTCGGGAGAAAATTTGCTGGGGGAGCCCCATGCAGACGAAACACATGGGGGGAAAGAAAGCTCAGCCAGGGGAGGGGGTGCAGGCCTGGAAAGGAAAGGGAAATGCCCTTTTTTGGGGAAAAGCGATCCGTAATCCCCCCAAATAATGGTGTTGCCGGGGGGCCGGGGGAAAGGGCCCAGTTATGAAGTCCATCAAAATGTTGGCCCCGGGGGTTGGGTGGGGAAGGGGAAGGGCTGAAGTGGGGCCCCCGGCTTGTGACGTGGGTCCCTTGTTGGGCACGGGAGTCAAAGACGAAACGAAGCCCTTTAAAAATCCTTTTCAAGCTCTGGCCACCCCCCGGCATATGGGTTAGAAGGTTTTTTCCCCGGCGACGGGTTTGACCAGCCCCCCAAAATGGGGGAATGCCCCCCATTTTAAGATACGCCCTGCAAAAGAGCGGGAGCACATAATTCCTTCCCGGGGGACCTTCCGGGGTCCACGGGAAAGCTGCCGAGATGAACGTCTGGGGGAATTATTTTTGTTTGGAAAGTATCTTAACCCCCACTGGGAAAGGCACGGGAGGGGGGCGTCATCTGCCCACATTCCTTCTCAGCGGGCCTGAAGGGGATTGAAAAATTCGAACCGGAGAAGAAAGCAAACCACCTACCGGGCGAGGGTTAAGTCGCTGAACTTAATGAGTCTGGATAATGGAGGTTTTTTGTGGTCCTAGTGGGATACAAAGGGGAAAAAAAAAAACGAGCGCCCTCCAGAAATTAACGCCACCCCTCCGGGGCCCCAAATTTTTAAATGGTAGTAGCCCCCGGTCGCCAATCTTTTAAATTACTCCCCCCCCGGCCAATGGGGAAAGTTTTGGGAAAGAAGAAGCCCCCCTTAAAAGTTTTCCCCCGTGGGCCCTTTTTGCGTAAGAAAATGCTCCGGCTCCCACGGGATGGGGCATCCCCCCCCGGGGTTAAAAGGGTTTTTTCGGGAAATCCGCACGTGCCAGGATGGGAGGCCAAGAAAAGGGGCAAACTTGAGCTTCGAAAATCCCTTCCTCCGCCTCGCCCCGGCCAGCTGCGGGGATTGGCTTGTTTCTTGTTGAGGGCTACTAGGGGGGCCACCGGGCTTTAAAAATTTGGGGGGATGAACTGGCGCTAGTAGTTGCAGAAAGCCCAAGAATCGTTGTTTAGCCGGGAGCCCGACTGGGCCTTTGGGGGGCCACTGCAACAAAGCCAAAAGTTTTTCTGGGCCATCCGTAGGGGCCCTTGGGGCAAAAGATGACGTAACCCCGGGAAAGGGAGACTAACTGATGGAAGGGGGAAATTTCCCTTTGCTTGAAAGAACTTGGGTGCCCGTGGGTCTCGGGGTCAGGAGAGAAAACCAGGGAAAGTCATCAAAGGGAGACCACCAGGGAGGGGGAGGAGGTCCCGAAGACCCCATTCAGAGCTCCCGAAAAAACCCGGGGGGGGGGCATTGGGACAAACCCAAGGGGGATCACCCGGGACTCAAAGTGCCCCTCCCTGGGTTTAAGGCCTCTTCCATTCATCGCCCTTGCGAATTCGGGAAAAAGTTGTTTGGGCCCCTTTTCAGATCCAACTTATAGGAAAAAACTTGGCGCCCCGCAGGTATCAAAAAAGTTTTTTGATCGCGGGAAAAGGGAAAAAGGTTTTTTTAACCCCCCCCCCGTGATTTTTTTTCAAGCCCCGGTAGTCTATGCAGGGGCCCCAAGGTACCGTCCTTCTTCTTCACGAAAAAGAACCCCGCGCCCAAAAAGGGGGGGACGAGGACTTTTGGATGAACCCCCTTCCCGGGGATTCTCCTGGATGTACTCAGGGAAATGGCTTGGGTATAGGCACCGCAGTGGGTTTGACTCGGCCCCGGGGGGGGGACTTTGGGACCCCGACACTAAGTCAACGGGCAATTTGTAAAGGGCGATGCGAAGGGAGACTCTCGGAAATTTTCCCCAAAGAACATATCGGCGTACTCCAGAATTGGGGCGGCCCCCCGGGCAATTACTTGAAGGGTGGGACGAGAGCAGGGAAGCACCTGGCGAGGTGCCACCAAAACGCCCCCCCCCACAGTTGGGACCCCCAAAGAATTTACCTCTCCATAGAAAACCCGGGCCAGGAAAAGGAGAAGGGGGAGTCGCAGCCCTGGTCTCCGAGGGGTATCGCCGACGAGGGGCGAGCAAAAAACATAGAGGGGGATTTCTTCCCTATCAGGGGCCCCCCCCCGGGGGGACGTGGCTTGGTGACAAACCCGGATGGTGTTTGTTTAAATAAACCCCCGTGAGGATAAAAAGGCAAGCGGTTTTTCCAGGGGTTCCACCTACAGCCCATATGCTTTCCCCTAGGGATGGGTAGAAAATTTCCCCCAGAGCCCGAGTCCAGAAACGCCGGGGAAATTGGAACGTTTAAACCCGTCCCCTGATACACCCGCACCGGGATCAAAAGGGGGTGGAGAAGAGGTTGCCCTAGGGAAACCTCTCCCACCCGGGTCCTTTGGTGCGGGAGTTTCCCGCGGCTTTGGGGTGCTTGGGGCAAACCCTCCAAAAATGCTCTGGGGTGCCACAGTAAAGGCACAGGTTCCCCCCTGCCGGAAAGCTGGGGCCAAAACCCTTTCTCAGAGGGGCAAAACCCCATCTTTTGCATGGGGTTTGTCGGGGGGTGTTGGCGGTTGGGCGCAGAGGCCCCTGGGGAAAACCGGTGCCAGGCGAGGAAACCGGCGAGGTTGGGGGCCCCGGGAAAAAATTTGGGGGCCCCCCTTTCAGAAGCTCCTCTTCCCTTAAAATGAAAACGAAAGTCGATGCGGGTTTGCTAAACCCTGGACGTCCTTAACTCGGCTTGAGAGGGCCCCTTTTTGAAGGGAGGGACACAGAGCGGCCTCGTTCCATGACAGTTCCCGAAGCCGAGTGCGGAATTGCAAAACCCCGTAGTCTCCTACAGACAGGTCCCCCCGGTTTTAGGTTTTGGAGGGGCTGTCTCAGCGGAGGGGTGCACGGGTGGTTCCCCGAACACACTTTGGGGAACTCACTGAGGAACGACTGGGGATCCCCTCCCCTGGGTCCCTTTCTGTCCCATAAAGGGGGGTACCCATGCCAGGGGGTTTCCGGAAGGAGGGGAAACCACGAAAGGGTACCTTCGCACGGGTTTTGACGGGGAAAGATCACCCTCAGTTTAAAGGGGCATAGAAAAATTGGGGGGATGAACCCCCCCCCAGAGTTTCGGGGCTCCCCTCGAATTTAGATGGGAGCGACAGCCGAAGCTTGGGGGCCCCCTCAAAAGTCACCCCCGGAAAACCCTGAGGCCCGGAACAAACCCCTGGAACTGGCGGAGGTTGCTGCTGCTGGATGGTGAGCAAAGACATGTATCTATACATATTGTGGGGGTTAGCGTCACGAACAGGTAAAGGGAGCAAAAGGGGTTCAAAAGGGCCCCAAAACAGTGGCCAAAGGGAAGTAAAAATTTAAGGCCAGGCCGCCTGGGTTTATTCACAGGGGGAAAAACAAAAAAACAAAGCCTTAAAAATTTAGGCCCCAAAAAAACAAACAAAAAAGCTGGCCGGCTGAGCTCTAGCTATTAAAAAGGTTCCTCTCTGTCTTTTCACTATTTTGACGGTAACCGCGGGGTTTCCCCTCCCTTTGCACAGAGGTCCACAGGGAAAAAAAACACAAGCCTGCAGGCCCGGTTTATAGGGGCCCAATACCACCTCCCCCTGGGGCGTGGGAAATGGCCCCCCACCCCCGCTCTTTGACCACTCCAGGGAAAAACCGACCCAAACTAAACGGATTGGGAAACCCCTATACTAAAACTGTTCAGTAAAAAGCCTAAATGACACCTAAACTGTCGGGGGTTCCCTTTAAACCCACCCCCAAAAGGTAAGCAGTTATTTCTGGGGACAGGGGCCCTCCGGTGTTTCAAGGGCTGTCTTCTCTTTGTCTATCATAAGGGGGAACCCGCCAGTAAACCCCCTTTGTTTGGGTTAAAGGGGGGAGAATAAACCCGGCCCTGACCAAGCCTCTTTAAATTAGCTCATCACCCTGGGATGGGGGGAGGCGTCAAATTTTTGACACCCTTAAGCTTTCGAAAAATCATTGCAAAAGCGTATTGGGTTTTGGTTTTTAGACAAATTTGGCTGGACCACTACTTCTGGGGCTCCTCAATTTCCCCCGAGGTTTTAAAATTTTCGGGGCCCCTTTCCCCGGGTATACTCGTTTTTGCGAGGGCCCCTGGGGCCCCCGGGAAAAGGGTTTTAATTGAACTTTCAAACCCCCGGATCCGTTTTAAAAAGTCATGTTTTAAAGACATTTGGGACGTCCTGGTTTTCTAAAATATATCAGAATTGCGTTGCACAAACTCCCCGGTTCCTGTTTCTGGGGGCTTGGATGAGATTCTGACACCCCCACTTTTTGGGAAAAGCCACTACAGGGGGGGCTTACCGCAGCTAGGGTCTCCCTTCCCCCCATGGCTTAATTGGGTTTTCGTGGGGACAGTTGTTCAGGTTTTCGTTACCGGGCCCGGGGGCACTTTTTTAATTTAACCCCTCCACCTTTTTTGTTTTTTATAAGGCCCCTGATTTCGCCAGGAACCTACTTTCTAGTGTGGGGACCAATACTAATACCCCAATCCCCGGGGGTTTAAGTTTTCCCCCTTGGCGGACCGGTTTTAGACCCCCGCTTTGGGCTTCTTGTGCCTGCTGTAGATGTTCCCCCCCAATGGGCATGACCGCAGCAATTTGGTCCTGCATTAGGGATGTGCTCAATAACACTTTTGTAAGGGGGGGGACTCAGCTCCCCAAATTCCTTGGCTATATCAAGAAGGGCCCCAGGAGTTTTTCCTTTTGACCAACCAAATGGGGAGAAACCCCCTTTAAGACTGTGGGGGCT